>VBVQ01001193.1:275-38851 GCA_011636635.1 Tetramorium simillimum
GTTGTCGGTGACTCTATCGTTTGCCCGCTGAAGACCATACTTAATTAAATCGGAATCGAAGGAAATCTCCGGATAACCTGTTCGATATCCTACATTTATTAATGATTTACTTTTATGCAAATTCTATTTACTCAGCATACTTATATATACCAAACTTTACATAATCGGTAGAAATTTGAGAACTAAGATAGACACACATCCAGCCGAATTTGGGTATAAGTAGAGTGATGCATTTACTACGTATACGCGAATAAAAGATACGTCTAAACATTTACCGCTCGTAAACCTGATACGAAACGGGCATCTGGCAGTAGAATGCCGGTTATATTACAATTCGCAATTACATGAGAACACTGAAGATGCGTTAATATGCGACTATATTTTGAGACGGAAATTCTATCATAATAATTTGTTCGTAAAGCGATTCGCGAGTAATTACGCACCGCATGATAACCGAACTTTGTCTCGTCTTTCCCTGTACACGTATTGTACACGCCCAAAACGACGTGGTGTAATTGCGGATGAAATTCTGACTGCTTGTAATTACCGCTTCATGAATATCGCGAAATTAAATTCTGTTCTGACGTCAGATTAATATAAGTGCTATCATTACCGGCGACTTATGATGTGATCCTTGGAAGGACTGGCGCTAATTTTAATTGACCATATAGCGTCATTCGACGAACGCCGTATCAATATGACACGAATAGATATACTATCATGCGACTGCTATAAAAAAAACTATCAGTGATGACAACGTAACGCAAGATAATAATGCATTATTTGTCACGAAATCTAGAAAACTAATGAGTGACATTTTGAAATATTTTTATTGCCAAAAAATTATTTACGCAAAATACCAGAATTATTTATTAATATCTTTTCTGTTTTTGTAACAACACAAAATAATTTTTTCCTACATTAAAGATTCATAATTTTTAATGTTTAAAAAAAGTATTATAAATCATATCTTTCAGATAGGATTTTATTTTTCGATTAAAGCAATGATAATTTTAAAAATGTTATTTTTCACGACCGATAAGAGGTATTTTGAATTTTTTTAAAAAGATTAGAGATATTACGTTACTTGTAAGCCGATACGGGCGCGTATATCGCGTAATTGGGTAGTTGCGTAACAAGTTCGCCGAAATTACATGTCTAGTTCTATCGACAGTTTTTGCTTATCCTGGTCAGGACATTCGGCCACGTGAGCGACAGGTTTCGTTCGTTCGTGACATATACGTAGTCACGAGTGCACGCGAGATCCGCCTCAGCGCAGAACATATCTTCCAGTACTTGTCAATTTCGACACGGCGACGTGTATGACGAGGCACGTTTCCATATCCTGCGTGCAACGCATATTTATATTCACGGTAACTCATATCTACTGACGCTGTGCGTTATCGTATCCCGCATGCGTTCGATTTCACTGTTAAGCAGCTACAGAACACACAGTGACAGCATTTGCTGCGAATAAACAGATTACGCCAGGATCATGCGAGATGCAATCAATATGAATAATTCTTCAACTACGTAAACATAGATTATTTCGTATATATATTATTTTATCTATAAAAAATATATTTGGTAAACTAAATTTCTTTAAAAAATACATTGTTGTATGGCTAGAGGGAGAAGTATTTATAAAAATTATATAAAAATAGAATAAAAGAAATCTTTTCAAAATGTAACCATGACTTTAATTCACAATATTCAGAAATTTGGAGGGATGGTAAAGATTATCAATTTGAACAATTTTCATATAGGAATCATGTCCAGAAGCGTTTCATTTGAAAGTTACAAATCTCGATGTCTGTAATAATCGTTCTACGTAACACGTAACACAGAATAATAACCCAAATCTTTAATTACCTTACACATTACATATTTTATATAATTTATACGATCTATTACATGTATTGTGATCTATATGATTGCTCATGTAATCGAAATGAGCTATACTTAGCGTGAAAATCTGAATCTTTCATTACTTTACTTTTCAACCAAGTTTTCTAGAAAGTAAATTTAAACAAAGAGATTACAAAACCAGCCGTATTGATTAGAAACTTTGTCGTATTTGACTTGAATGTCGTGCATAAATCTATGCATGGCATACATACTACGGCCTATGTAGTCCTTTGCGTCAGGATGCACCGCGGCGAAACCGCAAACAACAATTTGTCAGCACGCGTGACAGCTTCGTTTAAACTGGAGTAACTTTCCATTGTTCCACGAGAACAATCGCGCGGATCGCGGAAAGTCAATGCGTCCGTGCCTCGCATGATTTCCTTCACCACGCGTGTCGCGTTTATTTATCAAATTTTTTCCTTACTTCGCGAATAACGTGAAGACACACTTTTGCGCGCGGTATTGAAAATCGACTCGGAAACTCGCGCATTTACATATATCTGCATTACATTAAATAAATAAAATTATTCTTGGCTTTCATTACTCTTTTTATGCACAAGCTCTGTATCAAAGTCATATCTGATATTGACTTGCGTTATCAAAAGTATAATTAATTTTTATGCTACATGATCACAAATATGGTCTTTGAAAATAACAGGATTAATCCATACGTAATATTTAATATATACTTATGTATGTGAATTTAATGTTAATTAAGTATGTAGAAAAATTTATAAAAATGTTAGAAGATGGTAGTGTTAATGTATGTGATTTGCCTCTAACTGAGATGTACGTAAAGCGAAAGAGAGAAAATTAAAAATTTTATTTTATACCTTACGCGTTATGAGATTACGAGTGAAGGCTGACTGTCATGCACTGTGCGTAATTCACATGGCAAGACTCGTGCTGCTTGTTAATGAGCGGTACGTAGATTACGTGAAAGACGAGCGAGCGAGTTGGTTGGATTAAGCGTATCGTTATAATGGCTTATTACGTTGTCGGTGCGATCGATTGGTGGTGCGCGAGATTAATTTCTCCCCAGCGTGATATATTCGCGATAACCCGCTTTCTGCCTTGCATCGTTGCGTCGTTGAATGCGAGCGTACACTAATCATGCAGAAAGGTAGCTGTCGATAAACGCATCGCCTTTACTATTATATTGCCAGGGCTCGTCACTGCTTTACGGAATCGGCGGCGAAATATTTTACGATGGCTCGAAAGGATTGCGCAGATCCGATTCGTTTCACATACACACACATACACACACACACACACACACACACACACACACACATTTCATTGTCCCTAATCTAAATTTATTTTACGCTTAATTAATTTCAATTAAATTTGGCTAAGCGTGACAATTATACAATTCATATTCATGACATTTACGTATGGAATATTTAGTATTGTATTTAGTGCTAAACGTAAAGCTAATTTGGTATTTGATTTATGTAATATAAAGATTGTGCATTCAATACGAGAAATATAAGAATTACATTGTTTATATAAATAAAATTGCCGTAAAAATATAGATGAATTTTATATCCAAAATTAAGAGGATTGTCGCGTATAGAGATTAAAAACTAGAAATGTGAGAGAAATGAAAGAATTTACCAAAATTTTTAATGCATTATTTACTCGTCTACGTATCCACATATTAGAATTTAATTTATTTATGTTTATTAGAATAATTCGAGAAAAGTGTAAAAGTAACCCTTTTTGACACGAAGATATATATATATATATATTTTTTATATTTATAAATACATATAATATATTAATTGTTCAATGCTACTCACGATTTTCATGTAATTGATGAGCGAGTATCCGTGAGGCCAGGTATCCGTTGATTCGCATGATAACGGCTTGATATCGATTTGTTGGGACGTGTCGAGATCGTGTAATGCCTTGGCGAAGAGATGGACGGCATCGTATAGTAACGACGTTTCAGTCTGCGAATTGCACACATGACGAGATGTCATCGACATAAAAGATACAGCATATATAAGATATTTTACGCAAAGTGATTGGATTGGAAGATTCCAAGAAATGCTGGCGCACGAAAAGGCTTTGCCGGAAAAAAGCATTTTTCCGTCTTAAAAAAAGCTATCTCAATATTGTGCGATATAATCCGAACCTTTCCCTCTATAACATGTTTTCTCGTTATTTTGACGCTCTTGATATGCGGCTATGACATTTTTTATATATCTTATGTACAACACGTATCTACCGGATATATCCTAGAAAATTACAAGATAATATTTTATATTAAATTTTGGCAAAAATTTTTCGTTCGCAAAAAGTGAGAAGAGATATTTTTTTCCACACACGTCTCACACTTCCAATAATAATTAATTAGAATGCTATTAATTGGACCACAATGGAACTTATGTAGGTTTACTTTAAGTCTACATTTTCCGAATAAAATATTATGAATCTAAGTTTAATTCTGTGTGTTGTAAAATAAATTTAATATATTTATTAATGTATGTTTAGTAATTGAACAAATTATGATTATAAATTTACCATATAAGACTTTTACATACAGACTATGTAAAGAGAATTGCTTTCGACAGTATCTAGATAGGTGCTAGATTTCGGAGGGAAATTCTCGATCTATTCGGACTATCTTGAGCGGAATTTGCAATTTCACACACTCACGATATTGAAATTATCAAAGAGGAGAAAGGTTAAATCTCCAATTCACCATTTCATGAAAGGACTCGGTATTTGGAGGTAGAGATCGGACGAGAAATTCCTGTTTCTCCCCCAACGTGCGAGAGAGGGGCGAAAGAACGAAATCTCGGCTCCTGGGAGGATTTCACGGCAAATTGGCGCCTTTGTTTCCCCGACATTTATATTTCGTAACTCGTGCGCGCAGCATCCCCGCGATACTGTCGCTGTAAAAGCGATATCACCTCGTGTATCGTGCCGTGAGTGTATATTCCTGCCGATATATTCGGGACAGCCAATATCCTTACCGGATTTTACGAGGCCTCTCCCGGGGAGCGTATTTACGAAGAAACTAGTCAATGTATCCGATTCACGTGTTTCCCGATATGAAGGGACCGTAGGATGATATCCTTACGCCGACCGAAAGTTCCGGACAAATAGAAGTCTCCGAGGAAAACGGCGCTTTCCCCTAACTTTATTCATTTCTCGCGCATCACTCGCGACAGATAAAAGATGCAGCACAGCCGAGCGGTTTACGTTAAAATTTCACGCTGAAAAACATCGTCGTGCTGAGTATTTATTTCCAAGTGTCGATAGAAGTCTTCTCTTCCGTGTCAGGAAAGTTGTCATAAAATTATCCGGGGAAAGGTTCCCGACCCGAAATAATCCCGTTTTTCGTCAGTTGTCTTATCATGGAAATTCGAATAACATCTGGAGAGGATCCCGATGGTTTCTTAACACTTTGTGAGCGAGCGAGAAATCGATTCCGATCGGGGCGCGACTACGATCGGAATCGTAAATAGCTTTGGGACAGGCCCTCATGCTTCTTTTAGTCGAAAAAGCACGAGGTTAAATTTTATATCACTTTATTTTATTTTAATACTACTTCTCGATTTAGAACACACGGGACACTTCAGAATTCTGTAACTGCAATTTCCCGTTTTCACAATTTTCTGTTTAATATTAAATGTAATTTCTTCATTCTTCTATATAATAAAATTAAGAATTATATAAAATTAATCAAAGAATAATTTTTTCTCTAATTTTAAGAAATTTATATATAAAATCATTATATTCATATTTAAATATTTTAAAAAACTTAAAATTATAACTCGTTATTCACGCGATATTTTGTAATGCAATACGTTAAATATGGACAATGTTACATAATGTAATGATCGTACAATTTCATAGAGCTATAGCTTCCATTATTCACAAATGAATTGGTTGACGTTCTTGATTAAACGTTCTCGCTTTTCGCAGATAATTCACTCGTAACGAAATGTGAGATGTTGGATCGGTTTCTCGCTCCATTGACTATACGAATAATGAATTACAAACGTAAAAACCATTTGGATCATTTTATGTCGCCATAAAATTTCTGATGCGCAGTTAATGATTTCAGTTTCTCGCCGTAAAACTTATGCGAATTACAAAATGTGTGAATACACCCTATCAAAATAGTTTGTATTAAAATCACTTCTGCAGTAGATGTTTTTTATTTGTCTGATAACAAACGAATATTTTTAACTTACCTTTATAGTTGTGAGATTGTTCTGCTCCACGCGTGCGTGAAAGAAAAGGAATGCATAATTATTAAATTTTCTAAAATCAACGTAAAAACGAAGTATCTTTTGATATTTTGAAAGCGTAAAAATTAGTTAATGTATAATATATATAAATCGTTAAATTTATTAACAGAAGATAATCGATGACTGTGTGAGATACTATGGAATGAAGAAGGATAGTTGTTTAATCATCCCTAGAAAGTCGCAAATACGGGTTGTACTTGCTAGCTAGTAAGAAACAAAATTGTGCCATGTAATCATCGCGTTGAGCTTCTTACATAAGTCTCACGGACAAGTGACGTCGCAAAATAATCCGCGATTTATGCACAAGCCTAGAATAACGAGCTTATGCTCGCTACCGGACCTAACGATTTCACCGGGCTATAATTCCGTCCGTAATCGAATCAATGTATTGCCCGTTTGTTTCTGTCGCCGCGTGTACGCGATTGAGTTAATTAGCCTGGCTTTGACACGCTCGTAATGGGATTTCCCACATCCCTCCGAGGGATAGACATATCCCCGTTACAGAATTCGCCGAAACGTGATTGTTCGTTATGTGACGGTACCTTTGCGTAACGTCGTCGTTAAATCTCGAATGGCACTGTCGACTATATTGTGACTACGTTAACTTCCATAACTGTTCCAATGATGTCTTCGCGCTGTTTAATGTTTCGTCCATACGTTTTGTATATATGGGTAACGAAACGTTAAATCAAATTATTAATTGTTGAGTCAGAAGACAATTAAACATTCCTATCCCTCTGAAGGGCATCATCGATGTTGCTTATTGAAAAAAAATGGATTAGTCATAATGATACATACTTATTTCTTTTGATATTTATATATTTTTTTAAATGTAGCTACGTGCGTATGTTTATAATAAAATGTGTTTAAACACCCTAAAAAGTATTTTACATTTAAAGTGATTTTTCCCATAATGGCCTATTCTAAGCTTACTGTTTTACAGCAAACATATTTCTCTTTCAATAAAGTGGAAATTATCTTGTTTATATTATTTTTCTCTTGATTTTAGAGGATTTCCTTTTGAGGCCAAAATAAGAGTAAAATACTTAAAAATTCAGAGGATTCCACGTATATTAAAATTGTTTTTTTTTTTTGGGTGAATTAATAGAGAAAGTAATCAGTAAAAGAAATAGTCCTTTTACTGATAAATTTTTCATGAATGCGCGGTCTATTTGGAGATACGGTTTTCTATCAATTGCACTTGTCTTAGAAGGATTCGTTCCATAAGAATGAATTCTGACGAAAAATGGTCCTCCGTATATCCTTTGTATAAAATGCAAAGAACGATATAAATCTATTTTATTCATCATAGCTCATGTGTCCTTAAGTTATTGAAAATATGATTTAATTTTTTAATCTTTTTAAAATCTACGAAGCAAAAATAAACTATGTAATTAATGAATGTATTATCGTCAAAAGATTAAGGCTTTAGCATTTTTTAATTCCGAGTATAGAAAACTTGTACTTTCACTCAGAAGCGTCTGAATTCCGATTCAAGAAGCTTGGTTTGCTCTTTTAATTTATTATTCCGCGACTTTTATATTTCTAATTTTAACGGTCTGAAGTCTGATGGCTGGCACCTCGTAAAGCTGCACGACACTGTGCCTGATGAAACTGGCAAATTGAGAAAGTTTTTATTACTAGCGTCTCTGCGTGCCGCGAATCGATGGCGCAGTCTTTGGCGCCATTCGTTTTGCGACTTCCAATTGACGATTTTATAAGTTTTATTTTATAAGATCGTACAAGAAAGTCGACCGAGCTTTGTGCGGGCATTTCGTTCTTTTCCTCCTTTCGAAAAGTGTATCGAAAGCGCGCTATCTGTCGTCATGATGATATATCTTCTATGAACTATTGCTTGTCTCTCCATGTCACGAGAATGCCAATTCTCGTCCATGCCATGTAACAGAAAACGAAATACGCAAGAGCATATTCCTGATAAAAAAGATAATTTTATGCAATTATTTCTTTAGTATAAGTCTCAAAAATTCTTCTTCCAGCAGGTCCAAGGGTTCTCCGATGGTTGTATGAAATACTCTCTCAACAGCAAGTTAAATTTTAACTTGACTGCACTGTCTATCGAATGCCAATCTTCGTGGACGATTTAATACTGGTGGTCCTGGCGTGGTTCGGATATGATGTTCCATCTCTGTGTGCTTTAGCTTGTGTCTTTTAGCCTGTTGTTTATTTTCCGGCTTGATTCCGGTATATTTTTGCAGGACCTAGTGATGTCTGGTCTCTCCATGGATCATTTTAACAGTTTTAGCTCCTTTTGTGTCTGTTCTTCCGCGGACCGTTAATCCTGTGTTCCCGTCTATTAGCGTTCTTTTCCAAATATCTGACAGAAGATGGAAAAACGACAGGAAATCCGATCCTATTATCGATTGTGTGACGTCCGCTACGACGAATCTCCGTGGAATCTCCAATACTCGTCTCGAGCCAAAGTCTGGAGGTTTGTGAAGTTGAAAACCCCGAAATGCGAAGTTTTACAAAATTGATGTGGCATTTGATTGTCTACAATTTGTTCACATTTGTTCATAAATAATTATTCTTATCTACCTTGCAAAAATACATATAAAAAAAATTAAAAATTTCCCCATTAGCACCCTTAAGTACATTTTTTTTAAATTATACATGGATTTCGATTGTCCATCATTTGTTCACATTTGTCCGCTTAGCATTACTTTCGTCCATAAGCGTGAAATTGTAACCTTCGCCTGTTCAATTGGTGATGATCTGGTTGCGGTGTATAGGCGCTATCACTTATTGTTAGCCACAGATACTACACGTTTCTCACATGCATGAGCAGAATTATTTTCTGTGCATTATGAACGGGTCACGGATCAAACATACATTTTTCTAAAAGAAAATTTATATTAAATTTACAAGGGAAATAAGGTGGAAAAAACCAATGATTAAAGAGTTCTTTTTTATTATAGAATGCTTAAACGTATTTACTGATTTTAATTAGTTATTTCGTTTTAGAATTTTATTGAGTTTATTTTCTGTTTTACGAACCTCCGAAGCTCCGCTATTAAATGTGTTATTTAATTTATTTATTACTATTTAATCTTAATAGACATACACTCACAAAATTAAACAAAAATTTTGCAAAGTCCACGTTATAAATAACATTGGCATTTCCGTAAAAATTATTTAACAACTTATTTGCATTTCATTACTTCTGTTACTATATTTTTTATAAATCTAGAATTGTAAAAAGAGAGAATTAGAATAGAATAGAATTGTAAATGTAGCGGTTAAATATATCTTAATTATTGTAATTATATTTGTATAAATATAAAAATTTGATTTCACGATTTCTGGGGGTGTCGTCGTTTGTAAAAAAAATATAAATTTAGGATATATTAAAATCAATAATCTATTCATATATTAACTATATAATTTTATGTAATAATATCTCAAAATCATGAGTGATGTTATCAAAAAATAGATCATATGAAAATAGGCATAAGAAATACATCCCTATTTTTCATCACACTATAGCAACAGAGTAAATATTAACGCTCTTGAATTATATCTCGACTTTCGCGTGAAAGAGTGAGGTGAGAAGAAAAAACATCCTTTACGGAATAATGTCGTAACACGCTGCTGCAACGAACGATGCAGCAGATCCGTCACATACTAGTGCGAGGTGCTGCAGCTACGTATACCGCAGAACATCGGCAAAAAGTTGTTGGGAAGTTTGCACGAACGTGCAACCGTGTCCGGGCAAATTGGCCTTTTTAAGGGCCCAGCGCGCTGGACCCAGCAGATGTTGCTTCCGTCGAAATAGCCGAACGTACGGATTCGCGCTTCTCAACTTTTCTGCAGTTGATGCCGTGCCAGATGCGACGGACGATATAATTCGCTTTTCGCGAATTGGCGTTTCGTTACTTGTCCCTTTTTTATAGCGTGTAGCAATAACGCACCTCGCTAGATTCAGGGATTCACTCTTAAAATTCTTAAATTTTTATTTTACGCCATTCAAAGTTTGTGGGACCGGTCTGTATTTATGGAACTATAACAAAATATGCTTTGATACACAAGCTATATATATTACTCCAAAAAAAAAAACCGTGAGGCAATTTACGTTCTTCCAGCTTAATATTTAAATTTAAAAACGGCGTAAATTTAATGAAAGAAAATAATTATTGATGATTAATAATGCTCTTCTATCGATAATTTTTATTTATTCGTTTGTAAAACGAGTCTTTCTCCGAAAGTAATGTTATATTTTATGGTTACATATATATATTTATAAATATTTTCTTTACACATATAGATGTAAGAAACGCTATGTAAAATAGGCTAATAAATATGTTAGCGTGTTAGGACGACAAGGATATAAATGGAACAATGGTGAGAATAAGGGTGCTGACTCGAGTAATCTTGACAGATGAACGAAGATAAAGGAGCAAAGACTGCTATTTCACAAGACATTGTGATTAGTCATTCCCTAATAGTTATGTGTCATTAATTTAATTGAGAAACGCTAGGCAATCAACGAATCGTCAGGCGAAAAACAAGCAATTAGTCTCTGAATCGATTTGTCTTTGAATCTATATACGCGTGTCACTCAATACTAATGAATTTCTATTCTCTGTAATGTATAAAAAGCAAGTTTTGCAAACATTGTTTAGGAAAACTGAAAGATGACTAACGTCGCGATGGGCGATGATAAATCTTTTAACACAACCATTAAGATAAACATTTGTAAGCCGTCTTCCGAATATTGTTTATGTTTTGTACAAATTGAACAAACTTGCACATGTCCTATGGGTAAATCTGATGAATTATTATATATCGTGCCAATTCTAACGCTATAACACTAAATCTTACGCTGTAACACCATACGGGACGTCGGTATATCGATTTAATCGATACATCCAATAAAATGTCGACACCTAATGGAAGTACCTGCAAACTCGTGTGTACTTTCATGTACACCGACTATGTACGTATATACCGATTAATTTGCCGTCGTTTCATTACGCCGCCGTGTACAGAATGTGTTCGGCACAGAAGTAGGTAAACTGCACACGTAATTTCCTACGCTACGAGTCGCGCGACGTTCTCGCCTTCGTATGGATTGTATTTGAAATCGGCTTATGGAAGTAAGGGAAGTAGTACGCGCGAACCACACCTGCAGCGAAACTAACACGGAAATCATGTTTGCGCATGGACTACGTTCTACCTGACCTGACCTTTTCGAACCCGAGGCGCGCATAAAAACGGAGATGCGTTTCGTTTGCCTTCGCGGTTTGCGAGAAGGTAGTTAGGTGATGTAAAATTGAAGAGAATTTGCTTGTACTTTCGACGTATATATTAACATTGCGCTACGGATGTAAATTTTCATAATATAATATTACGAATGCGGTACGCAATAATATAACATTCTAGCGCTTACTAATGCTTGTTAATGTAATAATACAGAGATATGTATATTATTTTATTTAGTAATACTATTATTTTTAATACTTTAAGATTTTTGTTTATTTCAAGTAATCACAGTTCTTGGAAAACAGTTATTATTTATAGACTTAGTGTTAAACTAAAATTACTTGAGAACTTGATACAGATGTTATTTGTTATCTTATAATAATATTTAGATAAATCTTTTACGCGAAATGTATTACAGATATATAAAATCTTTACAACAAAAAAAGAATTAAGACGATATGAACACGCGCGTATTGAATGTATGCATATATTTTATGACTTGTAAGTATAATAAAGAAAAATAAAGTGATCGATAAATTTTTCTATCCCTGGAAAAATAAATCTCGGATTGAAAATAACAAAAGTTCAAAGTAGATGGATTCGAAAGCTGTCAGAAATTTTACTGCTCTCAAGTTTGAATATCTTCGCTTCGAAGTATGAGACATATACAGAGAACACTTATGTACATAAGTTCACATGCCCGTATATTTTTAATGGTTTCATAATTCCGTGCAAATATATCGGACATGGTAAAAGTAAGTTTATTAAAGGATTAATAATCAATTTATTTTTAGCGAAAATTTGATCTTAATTTGATTTTAATTAACATTTTCTAATGTTCAATATTCTATAAAGTTTAAATTGAAATCTAATTCATTTAAAATTAAACGTATAAATAATTTATTGAAAAAATCATGCTCATACCATTTTATTTTTAATAATCAGAATATTATATAGCTTCACATAATTAAATCTTGTTTTGGCTTTTGATTAATGTATTACAGAAAAAAATGTAGATAATGTAGAGTAATAATTAAGACATTGTGCATGCTTTTAATTATGAAGATTTTGATCTCGCACATTTTTTGTCACATATAGTACCTACTAATGACTAGTGAGTTCGTCGAATGGAATCGAGAAAGGCACCCGACAGCCGTTCGGTCTTTTGCGGTATTTGCATTCTTATGAGAATCGGCACGTGTCACGGGGAATTCAATTTCCTCACGACGGTAGTCAAGTTTCAAATAGGGTAATACCCAATTATTACATTCGCTCCGTTATTCTTGGCCATGTCAAAGAGCGCGAGCTGGCTCTCGCTAAGTCTCGCGGGCGAAAGAACCAAGAAGAAGTAGATCGATGCGGCTGTCAAGCGGGCTTGCACGAAGAATGCGAAATTAGAGTGTTATTACGTGAGACGCGCGGCCGCTTTAAGGACGGGAACATATTTCGCCGTGAAACGATCTTTGCATTTGCATACATAACATCCTGCGCTTACACTTTGCGACGCCGTATATCTTGCACCGCGTATTATTTATATTTATACTTTATGCTCTCGAGACGAACTTTGAGAGCGAAATATCGGCATCGGTAAAATAAACGACTGCAGTATGGCGCTGTAATACAGTAGCGGCCGCCTCTCCTGCGCGCGGCAATCCATTTCCGGTAATCGTTAACTTTCCGTGAGATGCATCCTTACCTTGTTACTGTTCTGTCCCATATCTAGCTCGCGATTGTAGCGCTTCTCACCGTAGATCCAGTCCTGAATTACCTTCTGGATTTCCGGCTTCTCCGGGTCCACTAATCGAAAGGCAGTGATATTGGTCCCGCCGTGCTTGAATTCTTCTAAGTCGACGGTATGCAAGTCCTGAAAAGAATTCAGATTGATCGTGACATGAATTCCTATTAGTCACATGCTTCTGTACTAGATCATAAAATTTTCATATCAGCTGCATTCTAGATAACTGCGGAATATAGTCTTTTTCCGTAATCGCGTTTGACGAGATTTTCCAAGTGAGCACTTGTATTCAATCTTTAGAAATTACCTTGGATATTTTTTATCGATCACTTGATTGAATATTATCGTCTCACAAATATATTATCTTACGTATTAATAAATGTTAAACGATGTAGGAATGTAATAATTTTACATCTTTATAAATTCAAATAGAATCTCCCTTCGTTCCAATATCGAGCATGCAAATAATAAAACCCGAAACATTTTCTGGAAGGAGCAGCAATGTTTCAAATTGAATCGGTACTTCCGCCGGAAATTCCGTTTCATGATTTACCGTGGATTAATCATATAAGATAAATCTCAATCGGGTCCGCATGGTAAAGCCAGTGTGACGTTAGATTTTCTGGAGGATCTCCTCTCACGACAAAACGTTCCACGACTTGGCTCAGATTACATAGGATCCCGCGATTCTCCCACTCTGACAGATGTCGAATCTAGTAAAGCTGGACGATTTCCGTTCGACTCCGGAGATTGATGTTTTGTTTCCCATAATAGTTTAGTTCTGCCAGTTTTTATCGCGCTGCGAAAATCTCTTGTCCGACTTGTTCGAAGAAAAAAGCATCCATGTTGTTCTCCATTCTCCGTATCGCCCGTTGCTCTCCACAACTTCTGACTATTGCCAGCAATCAAAGAGGAATTGAAAAGTCGATGTTTTATATTGGATGAAGAAGTCATAAAAGCAGCGCAAGCGATTTGCGAACGCCTTTCAGTTAATGGATTTTGTATTGACAAACGTAAGAGGAGTGAGATGAGACAACAAATAATTCCAGCGTAGAGAAAGATTTAAAAAAAAAATTATATGAAATATATTTTAAAAGATTAAAAATCCATTGTCTACCTTGAAAATTAATTCTCTTTTATATTACGCTTTGACACGTCCTATTATTTGTTTAAAATTACTCGATAACGTATTTTGTGTATAATTTAAAATATTGCATTGAACTGCGTTAACATTGTTAAAATAAATACATGTAATAGATATAAACGTGATTATATCAGTAAATATCTAGCTTTAGATTTTATTTGAAGTTTATTTAATTTTAATTGTAAAAATATTGAACATTTTTAAAAATACTAAATTACGATTAATTTTCTTCATTGATATTTTTATTAAGAGGAAGAGTTATTTCTATAATTGTTAAATATATACGCGGTGAAAAGAGAAAAGGAGGCTATG
This sequence comes from Tetramorium simillimum, assembly GCA_011636635.1. Lineage (NCBI taxonomy): Eukaryota > Metazoa > Arthropoda > Insecta > Hymenoptera > Formicidae > Tetramorium > Tetramorium simillimum. The sequence goes on from VBVQ01001193.1 coordinate 14,863, forward strand.
TTTTTCTTAAGTTACGCATACAATTTTCGATATTTGACTTGTAATTTGAAGCGAATGTGCAAATAGAAGAGAATAAAAGTATACTTTATGTGTATATTGATTCTCAATTAGATAGCCATGGTAAAATACGTTAAAGTATTGAAACAAAACTTTCGGCGGGATTCAATACAGCAATTATCCTAACGAACTGAATCGAGCGTATATCACTCTTTTTCAGAAATATAATATTGGATGTGAAATGCATCGCCATTTATACTTGCCCGCGATTGGCACCTGAAACAGGAAGGACGTTTTGAATTTGTATTCTTCGGGATAGTATTGAGTAGGTATCGACAGGAGTGGAGATAACTCAAGCACGAGCCATCTGCCTGAGAGCCCGGTATCTGTATCGGTGACGCTTGTGGGCCGACGTGATTTAAAGTCGCGAGTGCAGCTCGAAGGCGTATCCCGGTCCATCTTTTCAAATACTCGCGGGAGGATCGCGTCGCGGCCATTTATTATCCTTTGTCCCGCATCCGGAGCATGATGGATAAGTCCACGCTCGCGATCTGCTGTCCTCGCCAAGTAGGTGGACACAGTTGGCGACATCGTATGCTGCCGATGTCGCGGGAATCGAGTGACCGCCGCGCGACGATCGATCATCGTCTCGCCTCGGGCCGCATCCGGTTTTGCACTCTTTCAAGACACGTCGCAAACGCGATATCGCTTGCCGCGCGTAATAACGACGATCGACGGGAATGCATCCCCGGTTACGTCCCGCGAACTTCTCTCGTTCCTTCCTTAATCCCATTCTGTCCTTTATCGCCCCTTTGGTGATCGTTGCGCAACACGATTACCGAATCTTTGGGGAGGCAACACGGAGGATGAAGGCCATCAAGAGAATCATTTGGACGCGCAAGTTCGAAGATTATGAAGATTAGTACGTTTCTAAAATTTGCACCCATGCATAATTAAGTGAAATGTCAATGTACGTCGATTTTTTCTTAGTGCAATATCAACAATTTTAGAATAAGAGATCAAAAAGATTCCCAATAAAAAACCATACACAAACTTAGTATAAAATTTAATTAATCAATATATTCAGTATTGAATCAAATAATTGTTAGAAAAAGTAAAAGTAGGAAATACTAAAATTTTATAAATAATAAATAAAATATAAAAAATAGTTTAATATATAAAAATAAAATATACTAAAATCTTTTTTTTATATAAGAAAAACTGCTGCTGAATTTGTTAAAAGATTTTGAATTAATCAAGCATACAATTAATTACCGATGTATTGGTGCTTGCAAAAGTGATAACAAATAAACAAGAAAATAATATATGGACTATAAATATGTATATTATAATTGATATAGATATAAATTTAATAAATATAAATAAATATATAACGTTAATTAATACCTCTAAATAAATGGGGCAATGCAAAGAACACTTTTCGCTGGTAAAATTAATGGTTATTATATTTAAATCCTTTCACTCACACACACACACACACTCGTATACACTTTTTAACGAGTTTAAAGTTGTTGCTCATTTTATCATTGGAAAATCATTATGTTACTCCATTTACTCATCAGTTCCAATTACTTCATCCGAGATGCGCATTTAATACACAATATAATATTGTACGTATGCTCCGATTATTGTCATCGCAGGAATAACCGGTAAAGCGAGGGAACAACGGCGATGAAAACTCGAAAGTGCTGTGAAGATACGATGGCGAGTGCTGTTATTGTACCTACTCGTACACAACCTTTTTCAGCGTGGCGATTCATTGTATCTCTCTCGCATGCGACATTTTATTAACACGCTGCTTCAAACGCGGGTGTCCTTTCACGTTATGCATGTCGAGAGTTATGCAGTAACTTAAGTTAACACTCGTGGAATAGAAGCTTTGTTATTTGTTGCCTTGTGCAGTTATTGATCACGGCTCGATTTGACGATGCAGATCGTGGCACGAATACCGTCGGATAATTTTTGTCTACGTTGGAAAATAGATTACTGCACCCTCTCCCCGTGCCCGTCTCCATACGAAGGCAAAGATATATGTAAATATACACGTATATGAACTATCGGATTTTTGTTCATCAACAAGACTAACATACGGGTGAGTAACAAAGAGAACGGCTTTTTTTTTACTCAGTACGTTATCATCGCGCCCGCGGCATATGATAGATCCGGCAAGAATATCGCTTTTCACACAACACTGCGTTCGCGCGTGGCTGTTACGGAGTCTATCACGAAATTTCGTTGGATCGTAACTTGTTGTTTGAAACGAGAACAGCCAGCGCGGATCTGCATGTGGGCGCGGAGAGTATCATCGAGACCGTTTGACAGATGCTCAGTTTTGTACAGCGATGTGTACTGTAACGTTGTTCAATCATGGTGGCTCCGCCAAAGAAAATGTTTTGCTGCAATACTTTAAGTATTTAATTTGCAGGCAATCATATATAATTTCAGTGAGAATTATGTACCAATAAAAAATTCTCTTGCTAATTTTGTTAGCTATTTTTAAGAAAGAATAAATATCATGGAAAAATATTATGACAAAATTTCTATTAATTTTGTTCACGTTATGCAGACTAAAATATACATTAGAAATTGAATAGTTCTGTTTTTAGAAATAAATATGTAATAACTACGATTAAATCTCAGTTTAGTTTAAATTAAAAGCTTTTCGTATTCTATTAAATTTTGTTTAATAATATTAAATTGTATCTTCATACTTAATAGCTAATTAAGTACTTTGCTAATTTTATATTAAATAACTGTATATATATTTTTTAAAGTAAACTTGATTCCTTCAGGATTTTCAGGATTTCTAGTAGTTTTCTAATTAACTTCTTTAAGCGACTTCCAAGATTTCACAGCTTTCTGATTAAAGACCATGTTGAAAGCCGTTTTATTTGAACGGAATTTTGCTTGAGAAGTATTCTATTTCAGTGCGGAATAGGATATTCCCACCCGAGCTCAAGAGCTCCAAAGTGTAACGTGAAAATCCAAGGGCGTATCATCCTAAGCGATGGATGTCCGTAATAAGCACCTTAATGGCGGCCAAGACTATAACGACTATAACAATCATCGTAACCGTAACAGGCATAATAACCGTAATGATCGCGCGGGGACTAGGGTACGCGTCGACGTCGCTTAAATTCGAAGGAGCAAAATTTGCTGAAGCAAAATTTTCGTAAGGTTTCAGCTGCACCGTGAGACTGCGAGAGAAACGGAACTCCCGTAATTTCATTGCAAAATCACTATTTCATGAGGCGAACTTAATTCGATGAAAGGCAATTCGTCGAAAGCCAAGCGGAGTGACCGAGCAAGATTCATTAATGCTCTTACCCAGTCCGCCAAGGAAAAGGGCGCTTCGCTACGGCGTGTACCTATATCCGACCACGTGTAACACAGCCGCGCGGGCTTCCCGATCGTGCCGCGGAAAGGTCAGGTTGATGGATGATGGCCAATTTTTCCCTCCGAGAGCCTTGACGACTGACCGACGTAAGTGAAAATAAATAGTCTCCGACGCGGGACATATCGTCTCGGGAATCGAGCGAGACACCGTTAAATTCCACCATGCGATGGAGATCGGTCGCGACATTAAGCAATTATTAAGCAGCCCTGCGTCCTTTTTCCCTCCGTCGAGCTTCTCCATGTCAGGAAATCTGGTCACGCCCACCTAATAATTTATCACTCGATTTTCTACTGTATTAGATAACATTTCATTTATACTCGGCAATATATTTTTTTTTCAGCAGCTCCGTTCCATTTATTTTCGCAATTTTTCTTTCGTCTGCGTAATAATTAATATTAAGAGTAAACAACCTACGCAGTTTATTAATAGCTTAAGCTGATAGCTAAGTTAAACGATGCAAATTTTACAGGGGAACCATCAAGGGCGATTTTATTAATGGAATTAGTACATATACATGGCCAACTTCATTAATCTTCCTCAAATTGTTGTTGATAAATATTTAACGGATAATGTATCAATTTTTACTGGTTCATTGAAGGCGCACAAACGATTTTGCACTCATCAGCGTTAATGACGTCGCGTCAATAAAATAAAATTATAGAAGGAGAAATTTCACAGTGAATGTAGGATCCGCCCACTGACACCGTCCCGCTATTCCCGGATTGCAATATCGGCAATCGATGTACATTTGTCGTCAGTATTAATCTGTGTTCTTCCCGTAAAACAAACCGACCATCGTCAGTACAGAGTCAACGGTAAGAAGTCCGGAAGAAAAAGCGTAGCTCGATTCTTCCGCGCTCGAACAAATACCCTCGCTGATTTACATTTTAATGGATCTAAATTGAAATCTAGTAGGGGAGGGAGGAAAGTACCGAGATAAATTGTGCCGCTCGCGGTTATATAGCGTGTCCGTTTAAAGCCCTATTTATTTTTTTATCACTTATTGCCGTCGCGGACGTCGCGTCGGCGCGACGACGCGCTTCTCATAGCGTCCCGACCGACGTGATGTCTGCCTTTCCGCTTCCACTCGCGCCATCGAGGCGGCTGTAAATTACTAATTATCCTGAGACAGCTTCCAATTTTAACTGCAGCGGGCCGACGTTTCCGCTTTTTACTCGTTCAAGAGTCACACTGCGCGTTTTGCACTCGCGTAACATTTTCATTATGCTCGCAATGAGCTTGCAGACGAGCTTAAAACAAATTTTTAAAATGTACTTTACTTCTCATATTGCTAAAGTTAAAACTGACATTTTATACTTGAGACCTCGAACCACACCCTTCTCCGTTATTAAATCGATTATTCACGAAAATTATTTTTTCCTTACAACTGTATTCTAATCTAATATCAAAAAGAACATAATTTATTGACTCTTATTTGTGCATTATCTTAGAAAGTCGATATCCTTTTTAATTTAACATTAGCGACAATTTAAAGAGTATTTTTTTAGCCTGCAAATATATCTTAATAATAATTCTTAACAAATCTTATTCATATAATAATTCTTAATTTTAATATTTCATAAATTACTATTAATTGTGTTATTTAAGAAAATTAAAATATTTTTTAATATTTCATCCTAAATAACAATTTATCCGTAATATTATTAGAATCTATTATATTGATTCGCGTTCTATAGAGCGGCAGGATAAAATTATTATTATATATTCATAATAATTCAGGCAAATTTCCACTATCGCGAAATAATATCGCAAGTGTCACTCAACGTTACGTTGAGCTGTAATCACGGCTGATTACAGCCACGATGGCTGGCAATCTCTGACCAACTGTTCGTACGGTAAGCGATTTCTTGTCTTTTTAGTGGTAATTTACGAGAGGTTCGAATATTCCGGGAGTAAAGTTATCGATCTTGAGCCTTCGTGGAACGCCACTCCTTCGGCGTAGTTTCCTCGACAGGGACACTGAAGACAGGGAGTGCCGCAGGTGGCTCAGACGATGAAGATCGCGAGAATTAGTCTTACGAGTAACGCGCCTGATGCAATTTCGCGACTCTTACATCTACTCCGGATTACTTCGTGGCCTATGACGGACGGAAAGTCGATTGTTAATCGCATTTAATCTTAGGAGTACCAACCAGTGAAGTGATGAGGTAACTGTGATAGTCGCTCATCATTCCAATCTGTTGCGCTTGTTTCAGCACATCGTAGATCCTCTCGGTGGAACAATCCAGCACGATATGCGACTCCGCAGAATTCTTGATTTGTTTCAGCAACGGCCTGAAACAAAGAAACAATTTTTTTTCTGTAAGACATGTTTTTAAATTTTTGTAAAGAGAACATCAAACGCTGATGGAAGCGACAATGAGATCTCAAAGTATATAAAAAGAGTTGCTGCAAGAACATCTCAATTTTCATTTCAAATTCTTTCTGGTTTGAAAAGTACGGATTAGGTATGATTGGATGAAATAGTAAAAAAGAGAAATAAACAGAAATCTTTAATTCGAATTTCCTAATGCAGTCCGTCGACGTAATTGCTAAAAGAAAGACAAATGTCAAGCACATAATATAGTAATACGGAAACTTTGTCTCTCTGCAGATCAGTCCGCGTGAAAACTCACTCGCTCACTCGCTCTCGCGATGCTCTTCGGGGACAGAACGATTCCGGACATGCTTTTCGTCGTGTACCACTTTTAAAATTTCATACTACTGCCGGGCTGCTCTCCGGCCTCTCGGCCGCCCTTCAGGTTTCTCCCTCTCGCTTCCCGTCATTCAACATGCACGATAATGCGAATCTCCTTATGCAGCCCGTGGAAGTCGGGACCCGGGCTCGCCATGGGAATTTTTCATGCTCTATGCATAATTTAACGAAAGTGCCCTTTATACCCGCGTTGCTCTCGTAGCCGTATCGTCCTGTGAATTTCATTTCTATCCCCGCCCCCGTTGGTGACGATTGCATCTCTTTTCGCGTCTGCGACTTTATCGAACGATGAAATGGAGAAGGACAAGTGTTGACAATGACAGAAATGTGAGTTATAGTAGTTTTGAATAAACAATTGTAATTTTCTTTGAGATTAAAAATAGATTTATTTTATTACAATTTTATTATTACGGTCAAATGTATTTCTCTCCGAGTACTAAGTTGATCAATATTGTATTAGGGAATTCGTATCTCAAATAGTTACCAAATTATATATATATATATATAATATATTGTATATAAATATATAAATATATAAATATTATATATATATATATATATATATATATATACAATAAAAATATATCTTAATGTGTCGATCTGATCGGCTTTACAGTCATACCATTTCTTCGTAGCGGCAATTTACTGTAGTAATAAGCGTTTAACAACGTTACGTATATCGTACAACACACCCGTCTTTAGATAGCTTTACGATATTACAGAGAAATAACCGTAAAACGCCTCGAAATATTGTAGCATCATTTCGGCGTCTCGGCGCCGATTACTCGCATTTTGTCACCTCTCAACTCCCCTAAAGGCGTATTTTCATCGTGTCGGCCAGCAACCCGGTTCTTACCCGAGATTACTCCGAGAGTCATAACTAAAGTCCCTTAAGAATTTTTTTTGTTACTCTTTCGACATGGAGCTTAAACGTTTATTTGATCAGTCACGCACTATGCATATTCAGAAAATGCATTTTACAGCCTGCACTATACATTTAATAATGTTTTAAGGGAATAATTTGTAAGTGTTTATTATTTAAAAGTTTTTTTTCGTATCACGTGTACACATACATATTTTCCTCTTTTATTCTTATAATATTGCGTACACGTGTAAACATAGAAAACTGATGTGGCCTCATAATTTATGTTAAACATCAAACTTCAAACCAAATTAATCCATTATATTCGGATTGTTATCATCAGTAATAAAATAATAAAAAATGTTCTATCTCATTGAAAAAAAATGTGAATAGTTTTTAGAAACACGTGTCCTAGTTTAACAACAGCATTCGCATCGACGAATCATGCCTGTATTTACATTATTTGTCGTTATTAACGCACGATTGACGATTAATACGATAATTACGAATATGGCATTATTTGTTATTAATGTTATCATTACTATGCAATTGTGTAATGATTGTCACTCTAAATTAGTTATCCTATCGCGTTTATACCGATTCTAAGCTATTTCTCTCTCAATTACGTTTTCTCTCTCAATTATGTTGATGGTTATAGATATTGTAGCAATCACGTTATGTTAACGGATAACCCGTGATAGACACATTCATCCAATACCAATGGTTAATTATATATGCGTACAGAATAATTTGCCGATCAATTTCGCAAAGTTCACATGCCACGGAATTTTTATTTGTTTCGTGATAAGAACCTTTTGACTTTTCAACGCATCAATCACACAAAACCCAGCATGTACAGAATATATAAGATTCTCATTTTGATAATAATTCAGCATAGCATTCTAACTTTTTAAATGTAAATTTTCGCGAATATAAAACGGCATAGAATATTGATTTTGATATTAATTTTGCGGAATTACGAATTGAAATATCTAATTATCGAAATTTATGGAAATATCATACATCTTGCAACAAATTTCATTTACCTTAATTTAATTTAATTTGTAATTGCACAGTATAAATTTTGTCAACGATAAGAAATCGATACGTTGCTTCAAACGATTTTCCATGCTCGAACTTCTTTCTCTTTCGACATAATTCTCGGTTTTACGAGGTGCACTCTCGAAAAAATCAAACAGTCTAACGTAAGACGGGGAAAGCGTCGTCCGTTTGCTCTTTTTTTTTTCTTCTTTTCCCACAAGGAGGCCACTCCTTGCGGTACTTCAGTCGACCGTCACTGCCGCTCCAGATAAGCTTTCGAGAGATGGCTCGTGCGATAGTCAGCCTCCTGTGAGAGGTTGCAGGAAGAGTGAAAAGACGCTGTACCATCTCAAAACGCACAACGGCGAGAGGGCACAGTCTCGGAATTTTTAATCTTCTCCGCGTGCGGAAAGAGAGTTACGAATGAACGCCACGGATCTGACAAGACTTCTGAATTGTGAGACAAAAGATGTGAATACAGAACAAGACTCGCAATTGCAGCTCATTTCTCTCTTTTTTTTTTTTACAGCTTCGTAGATGAGTACAATGCAGGGATATATAAAATTTCAAATCTTGCGAAATATTTAAACTTGTATGTATTACAAACGTGTTAAAAACATGTTAAAAACAAATTAATCATTTTTTTAAACAAAAGGACTTAAACTATATGATTGTAAAAAATTTTAGTCACAAATTATAATACATTATTTTGATCAAGATAAATATTAATCTCTTATTTTCGTATGACAATCAATAAATGTTTTTGCGATTTTAAATCTCTTCCAGAGATTTTAAAGCCTCTTCCAGAATACTCTTGTAATAAATATCTTTTTATATCGATTTTATATATTTATAAGACTTTAGTTTTATATTTACAGATATTTCTGCACAAGTTTTAAATAGATGTAGTTAGAAATTTTATTATGCAAATAATACAATAATGGAGATGTATAATTGTAAATAATATTTGTCAAAAATTCAATTCAAATGTATGAAATTTTAATCGATCAATATGCTTACCGAGATATAGTAAATGTTACGTCGATACACGTTAGCGAAAGCAATTATTCATCAGACACGCGCTATCGAGATGTGGATTCTCTCGATTTATAATGATGGAACGACGAAGGACGACGCACTGATGAAAAACGCATCCAGCAATTCGATATGTTCGATAATCAATATCCTCGATGGTTACATGCTACTCCAATATTTGCTTTTCATCAAGAAAATGCAAAATGCCGAGAACATATCAATTCCGCGGCCTCGTTAAATAAATGATGCAAATCTCCGTATCATGCAAGGAGTTATTGAAACTATGCGTTTGATCGCACGCAATTTTTTTCCTGAAATATCCTGTTTCAGAATGATAAAATTAAACGCTCTTTATTTGCTTAATAAGAATTATGCTGCGCTACCACATATACAATAGCGCTAAAAACATTTTATGCTTATAGTCAGAATTTTTTATTTATTTTTAAGACTTAGATAATTTATTTTTATCATAAACCAGAACTCGATTTTTCATCTCATTGTTATAATATGAAAATTAACGAGTAACAAGATTATAGTATTAATTATACCAAACGCAGCTTACAATCATTCAGCACTTAGACACGATGGGATGAAAATGTACGCATATCTGATTCTACGTTAGTTCCATTTCATGCTATTGGTCCAATTCAATCGATAGATGATACCGGACAGTATATTGAAATCGGATAATCAATAAAGCACAGTTGCGTGAGTCGATTAAACGCTTTATTGCGGCCACACGTTGCACGAGAGACTTTTACTCAGTGCTTGACAGTTAACGCGTTCTTGCTTTACAGAGTGCTTTCATCGTCTCGAAAAGACTTACGAAAGTAATAAAAATAACGTGGTGCATTCTCGGTATTACTGTGTGCGGAGCTAAGACCTCTTTCACCGATTTAATTCCCTTCGATTTTCAGTTTTGTGATTCACTATTGACTCTCTGTGAAATGATTTTTGATAGTCTCTTGACTGTGATTGTGATAGCGGTAGCTTGGCTTGATTAGAAGAAATACAAGAGTAAAATAAACGTGATATTTATTGCGAAAAATGAATCTCAAATTGCATATGAAACTTGACCGAATATTTAATAGTAGGGATTATAAAATATTATAAAGAATCATCTATAGCATCATATAATTAAAAAAAAAATTATGTATGGAATACTACGAAATTTGAATGGATTGCAGCTGACGTATATTCAGCAAATTAAAAAGAAATATGAATAAAAATCTATTAAATATATTTTATATTGCTTTCAATAGCAATTTTGTATATGTGAATTTTTTATACATATTTACAATTTTGTATATTTTACATCTTTTTTTATTTTTTTAAATTTTATTTTTAATTGTTTGAAGAATAAAGTTATTTTCTTTTTGTCAAATACTGTAAAGCTGAAATCCTTGAATAATTTTTTATTTTGCTTCGAGAATCCTTTAAGAGGGAGAAGTTGGTTGAAGTTAAGTGGACTTTAAGTATATATGCATTCAGCAGAATCATTTATCTTCTCTCGTTAATTATCTGTTGTTTTGTTATACCTTTGGCGATCTTACTTCACCTGTCGACGGGATTTCCTCAGCAAAGATCCAACTTAGTGAGTCGGTTTTGAGTGAAGCGGAAGCAGAAGTTGGGACAGAGGTGGAGGAAGATAAGCGAGCTTCCTGTTGTTATGTACTCTTAGGTCGCCTCAAGGGAGAGAATCACTGCGTCAGTTACAGCAAGGCTGCGTTACGTCATGCCTTTTCTTTTGGCGAGTCTCGGGAGGCTTCTTTGGCGCTGAGGCGGATGAATTTCTCTATTGGATCGGTCTACAAAAAGGATGATACTCCGCGCAATACTTTGTCACAATGTCGGTCTGTTCCACGAGCTTGGCCATCTTGCTACCTTCGTGGGGAAAAAAAAACGCGCAGGATACCACTCCCTTTGTCGTATTATGTCTGTTGTTTCAACGAATTAGTCCCGAATGTTCAGTGTTGAAAGTATACCTCGAATAACATCATGTAGGCGAGTATTTTCATGTATGAAATTAATTAAATACCTTTTGAAAAAAGTTCCCACTTTTATTTCCTGAAGACATATCTGCGGTGGAAATCAGTGTGCTTTCTCGTGCTTGTTACGTTAAAATTTATAAAAGCTTACAGCGATGTGATTTGAACTTTGTTCTCTTGACCTACTTGGTTCTCTGGCACAGCTATATGGAAGACACATGCTAACATGATTTAATTTTGAAATAAAATCCATTCCGCTTCAATAATAATTAACGCTTAATTCTTTTAAATGAGTAATTTTTAAATTAGTACTTTTTGTGGTATTATTTTCATTTTATCAATGCCAAACCGAAATTTGAAAAATTATTACTTTCTGCAACAAAACTACGTCGAAAGTGGATTAAAAATTTATTTCAAGCTTCAAATATGTAATATAATGTATACTTCTCTCTCTAGTATAGTTATTAATTTATTAATAAATTTTATTGAACTTCATTAGATATTTATTAGTCTCTGATGTGTTAAGGAAATTAAGACATCACGATATTACATTTAATTATTCCTGCCGTTCAATATATTGTATTGTCTTTTTCAAAAATTTGTAATTCAACACTAATAATGGTTTTTAAGGGGGATTTCTTTTCTTTCCCCTCGAGATGGGGAACATACACAGTTCGGTGATAATAGACACGCAATGTTACTACGACGCAAGTTATCACCATAAATTGGTCGAGTTCCTTTCAAAACGGGGCAACGAAGACGAAGTTGCAAAGTTCGCGCGTAAACGTGAGAAACAAGAGCGTCCTTAACGCTGCACGCTTGGAATTAAGGCGATAAGAGCGCCAGCAGAAGCAATAAAGGAGACGCGCGCGGCTTATTTCCGGGTCTGCTCGCCGGGGTTGCCGCAGGAATACCGTACAGATGCGCGACGGAACAAATTTTCTCGCGTCGCCTATAATTTTAAGAGAGCTGCACCCGACTCGTGGAAGCAAGATAAATATCTCCCCTCTAGCGCAGAAAGATAGACGGAGAGGTAGCAGAGAAGACTCCTCATGCACTTCAAGCGCGCGCGTTCTCTCTCTCCCTCTCTCTCTTTTTCAAGATTTCCTGTATAATTCTGTGCTCGCGACTCTTTCTCTCTCTAAATTCAAGTTCCCAAAACGACCGAGCGTCTCTCCTTAACAGACACTCCAAGAAAGAGTAGAGTCACCTAACTGCTTGATGATTGGACGTGGGAGATATATCGGGACGACCGTCCCGTGAGTTCACGGTTGAATAAGACGCTGCGAGCAGATTGCGTTCTTCTTTGTAGCTTATCCGGCAGTCGTGTGAAACTGCATTCGCAAAGTAACCGCAGTTGGAAAAGTGTAACATACACCGAGCATAATCGTGAGACGGATAAGCGCGCAGCGATATTAAGAATATCCCTGGATATTCCTTATCTCTGCTTGAGATAAGGATACAAATTCTACAAAAGTGGATTCGAATTGGCACATCTTATCGAATTAGTTATGCTGTACGTGCAAATTACGTAATTAATTCTTTTAATTTAAATGTTGCATAAAAAATGAAAACTGGATATATATACAATTTTTTTAACAAGACTCGATTAGAGATATCTATTTGTGAAAATTAAAAAATGTAAGTCTCAATTAAATATTTAACGCTGGTGAATTTGAAAAATGATACCTTTTATTATTAATCTGTAAGTGAAGATAGAAGCGGGAGAAAAAGAGCGAGGGATGATAAATTTCGATTAAAAAATTTAATTAATCTACAACTGCTCTAAAAGAATTGTAAATCATGACACAATTTGCATTATACGAAATTCCCTAATTAAAATTGCGGTAAACTCTGCGCCTTAATTGGATCCTGCAGCGAGCATCGACGCGGATCTCAATTAGGGCCTCTTTACGACGTGAAAAATTGCGTAAACAGGTCGTACATGTCGGACAAGTCCGAGTTATATATTGCAACGATTTTATCAGCCGCGGTTTTTTACTCGGAGATGTGTTGCACGTGTACGAACATCAGTTTGTGACGTTTCCGAAACGGCGGCGGTACGTGCGAAATATGAACCTGGTCCTCGCCACGCCCAGAGCCCAGGATGGATCGTCCTGCCGGCCCTCTTCTCTTTTTCGCGTCAGCCGCCGCGCCGGACACGTTACGGACGCATATCTCCAGCTTCGCGGCGGCGCGAGAGAATTGGCGGCGCGAGCAAAAGTGCAAGCCCGCGCCGTCCGACGGGCGAGGCACCGGGAGAGGAGCGAATGCGGAAGCGCTTCATAAAACGGAGGAGAATAATTTCACTCGGTGGGCGCACACGAAGGATTAATTTCGCATCAAAGCACGCTGCTCGGAGTCAAGGTATCGCGGCGAGCGACGACGCGCACCGACGACAATTTTATTCCACGCTCTTAATTCACCCTGTCCAGAAGACGCGACCGTCGCCGATTTCTCATTGTTCCTTTATCCCAGACGTTAATGAGTTAATTACGGATCGCGGTCGCGTCTCGCCAACCGTCTCGTTTAATTAACTTACCCGGTCATTTCCTGTCTCGTTTCTAGATCGCCCCGCCGTGATATAAGTAGAAATGGAAAATTGGGTTAACCACACTTGACACCGGTACGGTGTCGCAGAGTCGGATTACAACTCTAAATAACCAGTTGCAACCAGTCAATGTGCCAATTCATTTGCACGCAGTTGACGAAACTTGGTAGACGTGAGATTTTACGCTACGATATCTTGATGAATGGATGCTGTTAAATGTTTAGGAAAAGTGCCTTCATCATTGCTACAAAGAAATGTTTTTTTATGAAACAATCATAATGACTAATGTTTGCTCGTCGATTATAAAAATGAATATTAAAAGAAATATATATGAAAATTTTTAATTAGTTCCATAATTGTTTTATTTAAAAAAATTGACAAACTTGTAAAGAAAAAATATGCCAATATACAGTCAGCTGGATCTTTCATGTCTAATAATATTATTTATGTTAAAAAAGTAAATTATCATTAGGGAAGAATTTCTCGTGGAAAATTTAAGAGTTGGAAAAATATCTAAAGAATATTTTCTATGTATTTAATGTCTCATTTGAATATAAGTGTTATTTTTATAAGAAACCATTTCTTTTACTAGAATCTAAAATGGACAAGAAAAATAAGTTTGCAACTGTTCTTTAACAATTATAAAATTTGTTACAAGTGGTCGAGATTAAAAACGATTTTAATTAGTTGCATTTAAAACATTTCGGTGGAATCAGAAACCGTGCAAAAATGCGCGCTTATTATAGTGAGCTTCAATTCTTTGTGCGCGCTTTGTTGCTGTAACATTAATTACTTAATGGATACTCTTTGGCGGATGTTTTTTTCTGGCTTCGTTTCCCGGTGCCGCACGGGCGATCATTCCCTTTTTGCGTTGCCAGCAAACCCGGTTGGAACGCAGAAATAATCGATACCTCGGCGGCTACTAGACTAGTCGGTACCGAAGATAAACTGGAAGAAGGTCACTCGGACCGGAGCGAAAAGTACGTTCGAGAATAAAGAAAGTAATTTATTCCGCTTGTCTACGTCGTCAGGAAGACGCGCGTTTATTACGTTCTAGGTCGGATATCTTCGGCAAAGTTTCGACTGTAGCAAAAGAAGCAACACAACTCGCTTCGTTCCAATAAAAACGATTATTCGTGTACATTTGTTTCTCGTTTTTCGAACTTTCTTTTTTCCCTGGATTTCTGTCATACACAACCAATCGCCACAAATTTTCTTTCATTTTCCAAGCCTCTTAATTTTACTTTAATGAGCTTTACTAGCTGCATAATTGTCTTTCCGTCACATTAATCACGAACTACGATCAGATATAGTATTTGCATCGAATGATTCATTTTGGTTAGTTTACTGTCAAGAATCAATGTCTTCTTCTGCTTGGTATATGTAAAGGTAGATTTATTAAAATTACTTATCATTTTTAATTAACAATTTTAATCGCCATAATATCAATTATACGGAAACTCCAATATGTAACCTAATTAAGAGGATTATATCAATGGACTAACACTGTAAATCTTCGTGTTAATCTCTTATATGTTAGAAATTGACAATTGCTGTTTGCTTTGTGAATTCACGATAATACGCACATTCTGTAATTTAAATGGAAGAAATCCGAGTCTGTATTTTACGCGCAAATAAAATTAGTGTACACTTGTTTGTTATAAATTTCATTGTAGATTACGATGCTAATATTTTTTCTGTTTCTGTAAGCAAAAAGGTGGAAGCTTTGAATATCACACTGATTAATAATTAAAAAAATGATATTTTTATAAAATGTAGATCCGCTTTTATTCACGATTGGATATATCGCTTTACCCAGAAGCTTTGTAATATTTTCTTGTTCCACGAGTTTGTGGTAGTTATCTGTAAAATAGACCTTCGATAAATCATATAAAGGCAAATACATGGATATTAGATTTTCACATTGTTTTCACGTGTACATTTTGCGCAAATGGCTATTTCGCATAATAAAAAAATTACTATAGAAATCATACGAAATTAGAAATCATACGAAAGTTATATGATTGGTTTACAGTTTCGATATATGTTTTTGTGGTTAAAATCAAAGCGTAATAAAAGCGACACGCAAATTGTACATCTTACAGTCGATCACAAAAATTGAGATTGACTACCACGGATATTCGCGGATCTTGGTATCCGTTTCGCGGTGTTGCATCCAGCTGGTATCTTTCATGCGCGACACATGCCGCACGACTGACTGGATAGAAATAAGCGAAGAAGCCCCGACGGGACGTGAGTACCAAACACACCGAGTGGCGGGATAACGCATTGCAGTCTGCCGAGCGTTCCGTCGAAAATATCGCTGTGCTGTTGCACGGGGAATTGCGCAATAAACTTCCAATTTTACGAACAATGCGTGGATACCGTTGCTTCTTTAACGGAGAAATAAGTGTCACGTGGTTTATGACTAGCCGCGCATATGAAGGAATTGTCTTGACCTTTGATCTAACACGTGTCATCATTAAATCTTTCTGACAAACATATATCTCTCAAAAGTATGGCTCTACATTTATATTTTTTTATTGTAAAAAAATATAAATCATATAAAAATAATTATATCCGTTCGATATTATCAACAATATTATACACCCCAAAAAAAGTATTTTACATTCAAAGTGATTTTTCCTATAATCTCATATTCTAAGCTCACTGTTTCACACAAACATATTCCTCTTTCAATAAAGTAAAAAATACTTTTTTCTATCTTAAATACTCTTGTTTATAGTATTTTCCTCTTAATTTCAGAGGAATCCTCTTGAGGTCAAAATAAGAGTAAAATTCTCTAAGATTTAAAGGATTTCACATAACAAGGATTCCATATAACAAAATTACTTTTTTTTGGGTGTATGTTCGAAACTTTATACGTTACGTTAACTCATTCCATTTTCGAGTCGCGGACATATATTCACCAAAGTTTCTTTATAACAGTCTATGTATGCGTTTCTAAATTCCACGTAATTCATAAAGGAAGGTAATTTCTGTAATGCGTCGAACTACGAGCACAAACGGCAAAAGCTTGTTAAGGGACTTTTAATGCGTTTTATTCGCAATTCCAGACACGTTGAGAGACAGGACAAGAGATATCTCGGCTGCCAAAGTTCAACGAAACCCGTCGGGGTATTGTAAATTTTCCTATTGTTTTGCGCCAGACTTGTGCGATCTTCGTAATCTCCGCAAGAACGATCCACCACAGCCCGTCGTCGCGCCCCAAAAAGCATTTTGTGCTTACGAATTATTTACTCTCGTGCCTTCGATCGTGGCGGGCTGAGAGCTGCCACGTTTTGCCAGCTTCTTGCTTCGTTAATAATGTTACCATGTGAAGTATCGTAAAGCAGACGATTCCTCTCCGTAACGAGGAAGTGGCGAAAATCGGAGAACTGTGGCTCTTTAGTGGCCGCGCCAGAAAGTCTGTTTGAAATTTTAACGACTGAACCCACCGTCTTCTGCAATGTAAGCACTTTTCAAGCAGTCACAAATCTTTATAGATCTTTAATCGATATCACTTACGTGAACAATGTGAAAGACCTTTTTCAATCTTTTGAAAGGCAATTCTTCTCGCGTTCCGTACCCAGGTCGATAATTCTTTCAACTCTTGTTGCGATATTAATACGAAACACAATGTAAAATGCAACGAGAGGTCTGTCTTCGCGAAAACGTACCTTTCATTATTACATATTTTATTATATCTCATGTCAACCGTTACACAAATTAAATATCTATTGAAAAGTGAATTTTAGATAATCATCTCCAAATTTTTATCACTGAATTTTAATATTTTGCTTATAAAATTGGAAAACGCAAGTCGACTGTGTGTACGACATTATTTTACGTGCTTTATAACATCTCAATTTTCAAGTTGCAGATGTGTCTTATAAAAAAATTTTTGCTCGTTCTTCAAATCTCTTTTCCTTTCGCGACGACGAAAACTCCCCCTTTTCTTTCCGCAAATTTTACCAAAACTTTTAGCTTTCTTATCCCGCCTTGCCAGGAGCAGGGAAGAGAAAAAGTGCGATGTCGTTTAAGTCCACTCTTACGTATCTGGTATCCATTCGGCTCCGTTAGTTCTCCGCAGGAGACGCGACGCTACGAGCATTACCCTGAAGACCGGCTCCCGCGAAATGAGGTTTCCATCAGTTAGTTTGCAAATTCCCACGAGTTACTTGGCCGCACAACGACGGAGTTTCAGTGCGCGAGTCGTGCTCAAACTCGCGTTAGCTCGATCGGGGTGGTTCGAGTTAAACTTTTGCTGGGAGAGACCCTGCCTCATCTTCGAGGTTGCGCGCCGAAGACACTTGCGTTCATCCAAAATGAAAGTGTATTCATAAAATATAGAATGTGTAATATCTTTTATATCTTATGATGAAATAATTGTATTATTTTATAAAGATATCAAATACATTATGTAAATAAAAAAAATACATTATATTACAATAATATTAAAAGAATAAATATGATAATTATAGCAAAAACAATAATAATCGTATCTAAAATAGAATTACGATTTCTGCAATTATACATTAATTAGATCAAATTTGTGTAAAAGGAACGAAGCTCGCGGATTTAGGAGCGCAGGAATAAATATGGAAAATTGGAGATACAGAATCATCAAATTTAAAATTCGATAAGAAGCCTAGTATGTGTATAATATAATGTTAAATCTTAATAGACATTTTATAAAAATTAAGTGTTGTGCGAATAAAAGATATTGTTAAAAGCGACCGAAAGTAGCAGCGCGCGAAAGAAATGATAACTTGCTGATGATTTGTCAAGGACGAGAGATTCCTTTCATTATTATAAATTTTCGGAGTTTCAAGAATTCACGATGTCAAAGCTCTGATGGTCATTGTAACAGTCAACTATTTTGCTATCACGCCAAAATCTCGTAAACAGGTTTTTCGTTGTTCGTACTGCTCCTTGTCTCATGTGTCTACAAAAATTGTTGCTTTCCACGAGAGTGCTCAGACAGCTTTCCTACTTGACGATAAATTGTTATTTAATATAAATCGTTAAAGAGTATAAATCGCGCTGATGCTCCTAAAAGCGTTCGAATTTCGAAAAAAGTGTCAATGTTAATTATTGCGAGTATTGAAATTAAGTATGCATGTATAAAATAAAAGTATAAGATATTGCCGAGATGATAAAAAATGCACTCTCGGAATTACCATTTTTCTTCCAACTACGCCAAGTAATTAACAGTTATTGCGAAAATAACGAATGATAATTCTGTTAATTTATATTCATGAACATCGATGGTCTCTCTGGAACCAGGTTTAGTGACTTCAAAGTATTAATAACCAATAATTTCTCTTAGCCAAGCAACGTTATCGAAGATCAATATTTTTAAGCGTCTCGCCGGTATCTCGTCTGATACTCGAGGTTGTTAGCGCGAGATAAAGACGTTCTTATGGCGCGTTTGATCTTTCTGGTATCTGTCACAGTTAATCCCCGCGGATTGAAGACCGCGCTTTGTGCCAGCAGAAACGTCAGATTTAGATCATACATCAGCGAAAACGGAAAACGTTCTTGTCGACCGCTAGGAAAATATGACCGTGGTGCGCAACCACTTAAGAAATTGTATAAGAGACACGATGCATCATCGTCCTTTGGGAATAGACGAGAAACGCTGTTCGGGATGCGTGATGGATGTTGTAATATCCCAAGAACATGGGTGGAGCGCAGATATTGGTAATAAGCCCGAATCATTTGGGAAATCTACTCTCCTGATAATTCAATAGAATTTCTCATTCTAATAATAGCCACTATAATAATGGCTGATAGTATTAATGTGCTGGCTTTTAGTGCTATGACACTCGCTGTAACGGTAATACCACGTCGACTAATGCTTAAATAATTCGTGCGTTAAGCTGCTTTGATCCTTTGATCGTCAATTTGAATGCACAAACAAAGTTCCACTGGGCACTTATCCAATTACATATTTTTTTTTTGCAAATTACATGTTAAATTTTATCTTAACATATACGCAGCTAGATAAATTAGATCGTTTATAGCGATACGATAAACGCTAAACTTGCGGGAAATCACGCGGTTGTTTAAATTTTGCCGATATGCACGAAACGTGACAGTGCATTTTTATACGGTTGTCATCGCTCGAAAGGATTGTTGTTGAACACGATGCAGATACGAAAGTTTCAGTTATAAATTGTGAAACTGCAACGTTTCGATAGGCTGCGATGGCTGAATAAAGCGGCTTTTGTGCGCACGATAATATGCTGCTTTTGAAAGAACCGGGCGGTTGATGGACGACGGTAATATCTGCTATATGTCGCGGCATGAAAAAGGTACGAGCGCTAAAAACTCTGGAAGGTCAGTAATAGCGTTATATATGCTAATACTTTATGTATGACATCGCGGAACTTTTTTCCCGATAAGTCGCAAAGCTGCTGCGGCACTTCGATAACCAGTATGTTTGAATTAAAGCCACGTCCAAGTTGTCGATAATACGTCGCTTTTCGAGTTCGTATTGGCAATTAGATACACCTGAATATGAATAAAAACCTGTTCGGTCAAGTGGCACTTAAATTTGAATGAAGGTGAAAGAGATCATGCAAAAAAAGTCAAGTTCGATAAAAGTTTAATTGTTACATACATGTGAAAATTATACACGAAGTTAATTATAAAAATTGCAAGTAAAAGATGTAACAAAATTTATTCTCAACTTATTTTTCAAACTATTATTATAAAAAAATAAAATTCTAATAATTTTTAAATTTTTGCTTGATTTACAAATAGTATAATTAAATGTTTAAATTCTATGTTATTTTAATCAATTTGTATTTTAATTTTTAAAAATTTAAAAAATGTGGAAGAATATCGTTAAAGTTAACATGTATTAAATCAGAAATAAATATAAATAATAAAAGTCTGTATTTCTCTTCAAAATTTCTGTAATTTACAAACATAAAAATGGCTTATACGATGTAAAGGTTCGAATTACAAATGTATGTACACAAGAATTGGTTGACGTACTTGAATTGCATG
Source organism: Tetramorium simillimum (assembly GCA_011636635.1). Taxonomy (NCBI): domain Eukaryota; kingdom Metazoa; phylum Arthropoda; class Insecta; order Hymenoptera; family Formicidae; genus Tetramorium; species Tetramorium simillimum. Next base: position 35,491 of record VBVQ01001193.1, read on the forward strand.
CCTGAAATATTACTACAGGTAATAATATCAAAACAAACGACAATATTGTAATCTTGTTCGCACACGCATCATGGGCTCTATTTGAGATACCTCGTATATTTGGGAAAAACATGCGTCTGGATACACTTTTGTATTATCTCCGTATTTACGTTGTCGTCGTAAGTACACGGGCATAAACAGTATTTCGCGCGAGGACATCGCTACACGTAGGTAATGGAAAGTTGCACCTCTCTTTTTCTCCCGCGCAGCATTTTTATCGCGACCTACAAAATGAGGAAGGAAAAAGTAGAAGGAACGCACTAAACGTATAACTTCGTTGCCCGTTGCAACGGCGACACGGGAGTCTCTCTTCGCCATGAGTCGATCCATCCCTCTAACACAAACCGGTAGCAATTATATAATTCAACTTTGTAATTTATGCGGAAAACTTCATGTCTCTTTCGCTAATAGTTGAAGCTTCGTGAGTAAACTCGTGCGTTTCTTAATCGCGTTTGCCGCTCATAAACTTACTGCTGTCAACAAGTAGTCTAACATTTGCCGCCGTGCCTTAAACTTGCCGTTGTGTCGAAATAAAATATTCGTTAGCAACTCGAAATGAACTTTGCCAACGTAGCACATAATTGTAATTCGGAGAGTATAATTTAAAGGGAGGGAGAAATAAATTTCTTATCGACTATTTCTTAAGATATAATAAATTGTTTTAAAATATGACAAATTGTGTATATTTGCCTTTTTCTAATATTGATGAAATTATGAAATTATAAACCTACACTTAGCTTTGTGTTTGCAGCATTTAATGAAAATTTAAAATTTTTTACACTTCCATAATTGTATACTAAACATATCTACGTATTGTATATACTCAGAATAATTAAAGAATAAGTGAGAAATAACTCAAATGCTTTATTCCATATAAAAATCTGTCAAATATCGCGTTTCTCCATAAGCTTTCATCAGATATAACTTGTCATGGTAAATCTGCCTTCGAGTCGAGAGTAATTTAAAGTTCGGATAGGACGGAAAGAAATTGAGTGGATCTAGGATGGAAGTTTTCTAATTAATCGTCGAAAGCCGGCGTAACGGCCACGGCTGATGAAAAATTCTATCATTCGCTTTTCTCGAACCGCCACTGGGGGAAAACCGAAGATGAGGATCGAGATTATGGCCGACGCTAAAGATTGCTGTCTATATGGAGAGAGACACGGTCCGAGAATCAGCTATCTTGTACGATCTTCACGCTAAATCGGAGTCTCATATCAAGAAGCTGAAGAATTGCGGATCCTCGTTAAAAAGAAATTGCTCCCTGATCGATATCATCCACCGAATCTTGAGGACTCGTCCCCTTGGCAGAAGGGAAGGCACTGTGGAATGCAACGGAAGTCTCATATAAATTAAGACGCGGCCACGCACGAACTATATCAAGGGAGAGACGAGAACGATCGACCTCTATCTGTCGGCGACAGCTGCCTTATCGGAAAATCAATTTTTCATGGAATCGTTCGGGTTCCCATAACATCTCATATCGAGAATCGCACTCAATATAGAGAAGTACGTTTCGTCAAGAAAGTGCCAATCTGACGCTACGAAACAAATTGCCTTTATAGAAAACAATTTTTGTGTCGAATTTTTTCAAGCAGCAGTACATTTTGATAATAAATAAGCTGGCGCGTGAAATTATTTGCGGCAAAGATCAAAGAAATCTACCTAAAATAAGTAGTAATAGAAAAAAATTAGAGCTTGATATGTGAGAATAATTATAACTTAAAGATCCGAAAAAAGCTCTGTTGTTCAAAGTGTAAATTATAATGTACCATTTATTTAATACTTATTTCTTATAAATTTTTTAGATTTTATTAATTTTTTAAACGATATCATTAATTGAATATAAAATCTTTTCATAGTTTCATAAAAAGTGATATAAATATATTATTTCAATATATATTTTTTATCTCATTTTCAACGAGATACCGAAAAAAACAATTGAAGACTGATTATTAATACAATCACTCATCTATTTATTAATTCAAATCAAAACAATTAGTAAATACAATGCAATGGACCAAGAAAAATAAACTCATGTTGAAAAAATAAAAAAAAATATATGCATATTTAGTGAATCTACATATATATAGTATTTAAACTCAATATCTAAATATACATATTGTATATATAAAGAAATACAGAAAGAAAAGAATTAAATGACACAGTTTTATTAAAACTCTTTTATTTTTGCGAATTGAGAAACTATACTTTTATTGTTTTCGCATGCTCTTAGCCTTTTCTCGAGTTATGCGAACTTTTATATTCTCATAAACCGTCATCTGTATGCAATGCACGTTTATTTTAAAATTAGATTTAGATTTAGATGTAGGATAACTCCAGTGATGCATAGAGAAATAACAGCCCATATAACATCACGTGGAAGTAAGAGAAGTTGACGGTAATCGAGAATGGTAATGGTAAATAAAATTAATTTCCACCCTAACGAGCGTTTCACGAGTTTGAGGAGCATATCAGACGCGAGGGGGACGACTCGCGCACCTAGCAGTTATTCCGTGTTAGTCGGTGAACTGCGCTCGACTCTACGACGGGGCCGTCCGTGGAGATGTAACTTGCACGCAGCCACACTAACCCCCGAAACCATTTCTCATCCCGACTTCGTGCACTGGGCGAGAGTAGTAGCGGCGGGCGAAGTGTGCGAAGCACACGCGATGCCGGGCGAAAGCAAGGCAGAACCGCCAACCCAGCCAGAAGAATCCATTCGACGAAGGTAACGGATGAGGCGAGAAAGTTTGCACGGCGATAACTCATCGTTCACACCTTATTTACCTAGTCGTCTCCGCTTCACTCAGTCGATCTCGTTTCTACGCCTCTTGCAGTCCGATGGAATTGAATTTTAACATGGGTTTTCTTTGTCGAATGTCGAATTTGTACATTTGTACATTTTTTCGAGAAAGATAGAGGAAAAGAGAGAGAGAGAGAGATAGAGAGAGAACAGGAAAAAAAGGGAGGAAAGAAAGAAGGGAGAGACTATTTTTACTGCAAAGGAACATGGTATTTTTCAGATTCATAAATCCATCCATTTAAATTCATAATTTCATGCCGTGGAAACGTTGCCAAGTGCAAGATTAATCGTATTTCGTGGGACGATTGAAGCAGCGAGATATCTCGCTCTTGACAGAATCACAGGCGGAGGTAGACAATTGGGAAGCGACAACAGCGAGCAAGTCGTCATCGCCAACGCGTCTCGGCGACCGTGCGGAAGACCGTGCATCATTCCGTCACATATTTATACCTCCGCGCGCGGTGCACGGGAGTCGGGGGCGAGGGGGCGGGGGGGACCGTGGCTTATCGCCTCGAG
>VBVQ01001194.1:0-28410 GCA_011636635.1 Tetramorium simillimum
GAGGGGGTGCGGGTGAAGAAGAGTTCGCAGGGAAGACTTCCTCGCGACAACGACGACGACGGCGACGGCGGCGGCGGCGGCTTGCGGTCGGGGTTGGGTGGTTTTTGTTTGCGCCACTGCGCAATATCCAGTCAGTGGCTTAACCGCTCCTTCGCCTCTTCCCCTTTTTCGCCCCCCTTCTTCTGCCGCTTCTTCCTCTTCTTCGCGCGTTTCTTGCGCGCCCCTTCACCGTCCTCTCGTTTCACCGTGTCTCGTTTAACGCGGTATTCTCTTTATCCCTCCGTCGTTCCGGGCGGTGACGCTGTTCTCGGCCTGTCACCGGTGACTTACGCGCAGGAACTCTCGTTCCGTTCTGTCACGCTTTCGCGCTTCATCTCGATGCCTCGATATTTTTGCATTTTCTTGTCCGCCGTGCTGAACAACGGCTCCTTCCGCTTTTGTGCGATTCTTCTTTCGACACCCGGGAGAAGGTTCGAGAGTGGAAATGAGAAATGCAAAGTCGTCACGATATAAGTACGCGTTACGCGGGCTCCGTTCCCTATTGATTTTAATTCCCTGAGATATTTATTTTCCAACAGCAGGATATTTTGGGGTGGTTCGAAATGTAATTACAATGCAATCTCTGTAATCCGAACTAATTAATGCAAAAGCACATTCTGATTATTCAGACGACGTATATATAAATACCTATACATAAAGTATATTCGCATGCGATATTACAGTGAAAGATGAATGTATGTTTAGCTTTATACGCATACACTTGACAAATAGTTCGGATTTCTGCTCGCGAAAAATCGGATTACACCTATCCTGTGTATCCTTTATACGTTTCTCGCAATTGTCTTGACAATGCCAATGGTTAATGCAACGGCACATTATTCGTATCTGTTATGCGTCATTGTTGTTATTTCACGGCGTAAATCACCGTTAATATCTTCGGTGCAACGCTCAACCGATTATCTGCCATTATATTTCCTTCATAATTCAACGTATCGTCGATGTTAACGTACGTATGTGTTCACTGATAAAACACGTATATCTTACTTCCTTCTCTCCCGTTTTAACGAACTGAATCGTGTAGAGGCTGAAAAATTATCCGAGTTTCGTCGACGAAAGTCACGTTCGCCATGTACCTACTTTTTTCTTTTTTTTTTTTTTTTTACGTAACAGCGCAAGATATCACGGCTTAGTCCGATTTACAGTGATCTTCACGATATGAGGTATTAAGCGCCGATGTGAGTTTATTTGTACCGATAACAGGTCGGAACGACTAAATTACTTCCCCTTGTAATTCTTCCCTCTTAAAGAGAGAAAATTCTCTCTCTCTCTCTCTCTCTCTCTCTCTCTCTCTTTAATTCAATCTATCTCGCTTTGTTTTTATCTTTCCGCGAGAGGCGAGCAATCATCGAAAGCTCGACGCCGTGAAACCATGGCGGCCGCGCCAAGAAGTTCGTTTGTTATTCTTGGAAACAATTACGTAAACGTCGATACTCAAAGCGTTTACATTCGAATTTAATTACTCCCGTCCCTTAGCCGTGAATGCCCTGCCTCACCGGCGCGGCACGGCGCGGATATCTCATGCATTTTACATTCTGTACAATTTCGACGTAATATCCTTCGTTTCCGCGGAGACGGCGTTTGTCCCGGCTTTGAAGATCACTGACACGGGTCTAAACAGAGATCGTTTTGTTCGCGCGCGGTCGCCCAACCGCGTGTTGTAGCTGCGAGTAGGTTTTCCCGCAGAGCGAACCCTACTTTACATACGTTTTTTTCTCATCTTAACACGGTAGCCTTGTCTCCGCGTTGTAAATGGATGCTAGATTACACCTGCGCGCGCGAACGAGTAGAACGAGAGAACGCGGCAGAACACAGAGAAAGGTATTCTCTTGCATTTTGCCATCGAGATAAGGGCGAGAGAACTACCATGTAGACACGCTTGTTGTCTGTGTAATGATGATGCAAGCGCTTGACGATAAAAAGAAATAAATAACTGTGCGATCAGATATGTACAAAATACTTTTTAATCTTCAGTATGTAACTTTTCGTCAACATTTCGATATTGCCAGAATCTGACGCACTCGTTTTTTAATAACGAAAATGAAGCGCGGAAAGAATTTCTGGCAGCTCTAGTAAACACATTGATACGAACATGTCCGCGCTGCGTTCAGTTGGATGAGCACGTGTTTTTCTGATGAAATTCGCTCGAAATATATTTATCGTATCAATCATACTTACAATTGTAAATAATATAAAAGTATTCAATATTGGAATACGATTTATTTAAATATATATCTATTTTAATACTTTTAATATCTTCTATTATTATATTTATTTTATTATCTTTAATTCTTTTAATATCTATTTTCCTAAAAAAAGCTAGTTATTTCGTGTTTTGAGAGAATAGATAAATATCAATAGAGAAAAAGAGATGATTAATTTCAAATTATTAATTTAAATTAGAAAATAATATGAGGAATTAATTGATAACAGGGAAAAATTATTAATGTAAAAAAATAGAAATTGAATGCATCTAGCCTATTCTCTAATGTTTCATAAAAAAAGTAAGAAACATTGTTCATTTTCTCTGATTTTAATTATTAACTTTTAAAATAGTAATTGACTCAGAAGAGAATTTTGTTTGTCGCTTACTTGTAATGCCACAGTAGGATAATCGACCGAATGCGCGGTTCTGATATAATATGTTATCGATACTATGAAGGACGATACAAAGCTCCGTAACTCAACGGGAAAATATCCGGACGATTAGGACCACACAAACGTAAACTCCGAATGTAATTCTATTGTCGAGAAAGCAACGCGTCTATTTCGCGAACGGAGGGCCCGGTGTCGATTCCCGGATGCGGACGCGGCTTTTGTACGCGCGGTGTGCGCGCAATATCTATCCGCGAGCTAAACCGTCTTCTTCCGCGCCTTTCTACTTTCCGCGCCGCCGCTTTCCCGCTTTATCCCGCGGGGCGTCAGACAGTGACATTGTTCTTGACACTGTCATCGCCGCCATCCGCACGCGGAGCGAACGTCTCTCTGGCATCTCGGCTTCGCGCGCGCGTCCCTCCCCTCCCGCCGACGCTTCCGCCGACATTTTCTCTCCGTTCCGCGCCGTGCGGTCGCGGATTTCCAATTTTATCCCCTTACGAGATATTAAGCCGCGGTAGTTCCGGCTCTGATCCGCGTCCGCGACGAATAATAGCGGCTTTTGAACTATTTGCCTTTGCGACGAGATATAGCGGCGGGATTATATATCTATACTCGCGAGCGATGATATACTATCAGCGCTCTGAGTTTTGTGAGTACGCGCGTACGTGTGTGCGTGCAATTATATGAATTGCAAATTCATCAGAAGTGCAACCTTTGCGCGCACGGCAGAGAATATAATCTCGCTATTTCGGTGTACGGCTAATTATTTTGCAGATATGCGGCAAACCGGAGTGTGAGTTCGTATAATTTTCATCTTTTACTGATATGTAATTATTTTGTTATGAATTATACGCCCCCCCCCTCTCTCTCTCTTTCTCTCTCACTCTCTCTCTCTGATAGGAGAAGAAAATGCTGTCTTACAATTAATTATTTTCGAATGTATTTTAACTTTTAATATCGACATATTTAAAATATAATTATAGATATATTTAATATTAAGAAGTGAAGAATTATTGTGAGCAATAGCCAATTCCAAAAAAAATGCGCAAAAAAGGGAAACGCGGTGAGGTTGCGTGCACCTCCTGTATATTCTTTTTTTTTTTTGGGGGCGATACATACGCGAATGCGCTAGAGTGGATATTCATCGAGTAGCTCTCTCTATCGCAACCCCCATATAAAATTTAAATTTTGTGTAAAATATTTTACAATTTTTATTTTTAGGATCGGATATAAAAAAGAAAGGATCGTAACGGTGCCGCATATCCATACATTGCTGTGCGAATTATTTGTATGCATGTATCTACAATTCAATATCCGTTGGTGTCTCACACCATTACGGGCGAACGCATTCGCTCCTATAAACTTCGCGTACATGTAGAGAGATCCGAAAAAAAAAATATTCTCCGCGATTATAATTGTATAATTCCGAAAATTTTGCCTGCGAAATGGGAGCAACGGGGCGATGCATCAAAGCTCCCAAATGTAGCGCGAAGCACAATATATTCCACGTTAGTCACCTGAACGGTCCAAAGATGGATAGTTCCGCCAGAAATATAGATCCTCGAGATGTCAGATGCAGCCGGCAGAAGAGAATAGTCTTTATACGGATGCTGGGCATTCAATGAGGGATGATAACAGTGCTCTGTGACCTGACATCATGCTATCTTGGAGGAAAAGGCTTCTCCAATTGCAAAGTATATTTTTTTATTCTTTACACGTTATTTTCGTGATTATTTTTATAATATTCGAAATAACTATATCTAATAATTTTACGTTACAATATACAATACAATAATTTTCATTAAAATAATAAATATGAATACTGTTTATTTTAAAGAATAATATTGCAAAAACATCACTTAAAACATTTGTATTATTTTACTAGAAATATGTACATATAAATGAATATCAGAAAGATATTAATGTTAAAATATACCAAAATTTTCAATTAAAATTTTTCCACATAAAAGCAAGATAGAGAGCATATTTTTAAATTTAACTAAAAAAAAAATAGATTTGTTCGTCCTGTACATATAGGATTATTAAATTGCAATCTCTGTCAGATTACAGTAGCGGCATTAGAGCGATATCTAGTTAACACCTTATGCCCTGAGCCTGCATTGCGATTCGGCCGGATAGTGCACGTAAACCCGCACGTGCGTTATCAGCCATATATTTGCGTTTATGGTAGGCGCCAAAATTATCGGGTCTTAATTAGGATCGTGACGGTATTCACATATCTCACACGCATTCATGTGAACATTGATACATAGATGCATCACAAAGTGATATTGCTTCAAGGATGATTGTCAGAACATAAACCGAAGCTCATTGTGCCGTAAGCATTTTAAGATTTGTCTTTCTGCCTATCTACGCAAATTAATTTACATGAAGTATACAATATTATACTTTAGCGTATTATTAAGAAAATATTTTTAATAAATTCACATTTAATATATATAATATATATAATATTGTTTAATATATGTATATTGTTGTTTTGTCATGAATTTCCAATGATATTATAAAAACAATAAAAAATGTAATAGAGATTATTAAAAGAGAAATGAATGAGATGTGACGTAATTATAACTTTTTTAATATCTTAAAATATATGTATATAACGTATGCATGATGTAATATATGTATGTAATACATTAATACTTTTTTATATTTTCTGATTTTATATTTTTATTAATAACGCCAAGAAACAATGTTAAAATAATCTAACCGTCATTATTGTGTAAGAAGAACAACTATAAAAATTTAACATATTTAACATCAAATATTTTTTATATTTAAATGTGTAACGTAAAACGCGCGATAGTAAATCACAAGTTGCAAGTAATAATTTCTTTCTTACTTCTTTAGTAATAATTTTTATTACGGATAAGTAAATGCATAAAATTTTTAGTGAGGGATATTCTTGTTTGTACTAAAAGACCTCTATATTTTGAATAATTACATTTTACGTTTGCATTTTCAAGTCTTGTAATATCCAGCAGCGAATGATAAATTATTGCGGAACCCGTTCTTTGAATTTTGTTGTTGGTACTTTAGCGAATTTGCGCATTGGCTAATTGCAAATAGTCCGCGTTCCCATTCTGTTATATGAGAAAGGGTTTAATATATCACAAATATGAGCTAAGTGAAGGTATTTATATGAGACTAGAAGCAGCAACACAAACAGTTTCGTTAAAGAAGTACAAGAGTATTATATGCACTTGTGTCCTATATACGCAGTTATCCTCAGTTTCCTTATATCCACGGCAGAAACTTTCTGCAACGCGAGATATATGTACATCACACAAAGCTTTAGGTACATTAAATATATAGACACGGTTGCGCTACTACGGAGTTACATTCTGAAACACTACGGAGCGCCAGCGAATTACCAACGCTACCGCAAATGTTAGCGATGAAATCCGGTGGCACAGCGCCATACACTCGGCTGTATCGTAGATCCGCGAGGGTCCGGAGAGGGATACGAGGGTAAAGGAGGGAACGGCCGCGCCACGCGTTAGCCCGGATGTCCGGGCATAATTTTGTACTCACGAAAAATAATTAGAAGGGCTGCCCCGGAGAGCGCGTTGCAGCGTATGGATGGCCTTTTCCGTCTGGGCCGACCGGAGCTTGATTACTCCTAGGAATACTTGAGAGCGAAACGGCAATTTAAATTAGTGGACGCGCACACGCGCACGCAATACACGAGTGCCCACGGAAACAGAGAGCCCACCCTCTTTGCCGACCCGCTCGCCCGCTTTTATCACTCCTCTGCGAGAAGCCTCGTTCCTTCCCTGCCGCCGCGCCGCGCCGACTGAACGAGCCCGCCGCTTCAACGCGGCTTGCGCCGAGTGTATAAGCGCGTAGCAGAGAAAAAAAAAGGAACTAATTAATCCTAGCTGCTTGCCGCATTTTGCATAACCGGTGACCTGGCGCGGCAACGCTCGCGGCCCGCGCTCCGCTCGCTTTCGGCGCGCCTCAACGCTAATTTACAGTGCCGTTTCGCGGTGGGCGGAGGAAAATAATATCCGAGTTCAGCGCCCGCCGAATTATCTCCCGTCGACGGGCGTAATGATGCTACGTATGCGGATATTGAGTTGCGGGGGAAAAAGCAGCTTGCTTAGGGTAGAATGACGAGCGTTTGTTCCTTCATCGATCCACGTTTATGTACATACACTACGAATACAATCAAAATATACGGAAAGAGACTGTCCAATTTTTGTCTTAAGAAGAATAAAATTACATTGGCTTTATTTAATCAAAAATATTCCTGATGCTCTTAATAATAATTAATTGAAAATAAAATTTCAATTAATTACGGCGCGTACTAATTATTAGAATTATTCATAAGTTTCAATTTATTAATATTAATATTTATTAATATACTAACATACATATAACTTTTTAAAAATAGATTTAATTTTTTAATGAAATTTAAATAAAAGCATTAATTTTATCTTATTTCTGATATCTTCCCTCCCCCTTTAATTCAACAATCTCAATATCCATATTAATTTTTAGCATGTCTAAAATTTCTAATAGCCTTAATGTTCTTAAAAGCTTTGTATCCCTGTAGTTCACAACAACCGTGGAATTTTTAATAATCTTAATAGCCTCGGTTTCTCATTTAACATGAATTCCGAGTTAAAAATTTTTTATTCATTTGCATCTGCGCAAATTTCCCGTATCATTGCCAAGTCTGCTGATTGTAACGCGAAACCAACTAACTTGCTGACTAATCCAGCGGGATCCCTAACCCGAGACCTACGAAGAGCCCTATTTGCTGGCTAATCCAATGGGATTTCTAACCTGCGACTTGTAGGGCCCTACTTGCCGACTAATCCAGCGGGATTGCTAATCCGCGATCATCTGAGAATCGGAGAAGTCCTGACTGCGATTTATTTTATGAACGCATCTCTCGATTGTGTCGCCTATTTCCAATTACGTATGCAGATATGTGAGAAAAAATATATTTTATCTAGAATATCTCTTTTGTAGACACATATTATATTCTGGGGTCATTAATCGTCTAACTTGCATATATTTCACAATCAATTTTTTTCGGCTGGATTGGACTTATTTTTTATTACTTTTGAACCTATGGCTGATCTACTAATTCAACCAGGTCGAAAAAGGAGAAAATTCCTTCTCTTGACGGCTAATTGTCAACGATAAGTTAGTAGATAAGTGTAATTTTTTTTACATTCGTTTACGGCAGATTCGTAAAACGTTACGGTCGATCGTTTAATGCACGCGTCGTTAAAGTCATGAAAGATAAATAACGTTCATTAAAATAATAATTGAATATCGTTATTCACATGATTTACATTTTCATGTGATTTATTCGCGTGTATTATTTGCGTGATTTTTCTAGCCAAAATTATATACGAGAATTAAAAACAAAAAAGAAAATTTCTATATAAAAAACTCTATATGAATAATTAATATATTTCAATAATTCTCAGAAATTCGAGATTATAAACAACATCATGAAATTGTGAACGAATATAATATTATAAATGTTTAGATCAAATCAACAATTTTTACTAATTTCAACCGATAGAAATCGTATTTTCATCCTTACTTATTCATCCCGTATTTCAAATCCGTTTTTTAGTTATTATCTCACTTTTATTGTGCATATTCACAATAAATGACACGAGATTTGGAACAGGTGGTAAATTTTCCGCGCAATCAAAATTGTGCGTATTGTCTTAAATAAAATTTCCTCATACATGTATATATATTTTTATTATTACGAGATTTCATATTGATAAGCGCAAATCTTTCTTTATACTACATACATGCATATTATTCGTATTAAAATTAAATTTTATGAATGATATATCAAAAATATACATATATTTCAAAATCAAATATTTTGATAAAACAGACATAAAACTGATAAATCTCTGAGATAATAAATAACATTTTTCTCTGTAATGAAATAACTACGAAACAGCTGTTAAATCTCGCATCATTTTATTTTGTTTTAATTAATGTAAAATCAATCGATCTAAATAAATGGGCTATAAAGAATAACATCAATACAATATAAAAATATAATTAATAATAATTAGCGCATGTTTTATTAAATACATTTGATAACTGTTAAATAAGATTTTCTTGACTTTGTGATTAAAATGTTCTTTTCTTTATACTTCTAATATATTATACGTACAGATATACTGAAATAAATCTCTAAGTATTCTTGCATCGCAATTTACATAATATTTCATCCTGAAGAAATGTGCAATCTCATCGCACAGATATGTTTTGAAGGAGACGATAAAAAAGGGAAAATCCAGTATATGTGTTACGTAACAAATATTTGCAAAATTTTTCTATGTTTCTATGTTTCTATTTATTTATTGTATTTTTTATTTACTTTTATTTTTAATAAATGCATAGTATATATAAACATATTTTGATACTCTCAATTTTTCATCAAATATAAACACCAAAAAGCAATTTGAGTAAAGTTTTATTAAAAAGCAATATCTTATTTGTAATTTTATTTTATTTCTTTATCTATTTCATTACCTTTTCTCTCTCTTATTTTTCGTGAAGATTGCACTCCAACATATGATAATGTAATTATGTGAACGCATTTAAATACATTCTCACATGCACAATAAATTGATGAATGAGTCAAAATTAAATATTTTCTCCAATTTATTCTAGCCCATCTATTTTAAGACAACGGATCTATAAGATGTTACATACTTATCTATAATATTATATTATTGTTATCTAGATCCATATATGTACAATTATAATTACAATTTTTCTTATAGATTCGTTACCTCAATAAATAAATATAAAATAAAAGTTCTTTTTATCACTCACCAATATATTTATAACAGCGGAGTTGTTGGTTAGGTTAACTACTGATATTCTGTAACACAAGAATATAAAACTCAAATTATAACAGTGCCAAAAAGATAAACAATATTTAAAAAAATAATTAATTAAAAGATTATATATCGCATTTTAAATTCGTTCTTCAAGTAAATATTTAATAAAATAATATAATTTTCAAAAAGATTGTGTTTCTTAAGATCTATAATTCATCAATAAGATTTCATATAATTCTTTTTATCTAATTTTTAAAACATCTAATTAAGTATTTCAAGTATGCGATTAACAACAAATAATATATAAAATATAAATTACTCACCCCAAGGTTGCTCCGTCGGCGCTCGATGCCGCTCCTCGGCCTCCTTTTCTTCTCAGATTGCACAACACTCGTGAAAAACATTCGCGGCGAATTTTGAATGCACATTAAATTAATTATTAACGAAAGTCTTTCACATTATCGGCACAGTAAAGAAAGTCTTCTAGTCTACGATTCCAATCTACGGTCCATAAGCCAGATCCTGTCCTCGTAAAGTTTTATCCGGCCTGCCAAGAAATCTTGAAATTATATTGGTGAGCCTTTGGTTCTTCAGTTCGGTCGTCGTTATATTGGACTTCTATAACATAAATGAACTTAAAAATGAAGATATTTCGATTTTATACAATTTTCAAAACTAAAACTTATCCAATTCCTCCATCATAATAAAAGATTTTAATGTTTCTTTGTTGACAAAAAAGATGGGGACCCCGCTCTAATCCGATTATTTGATGTCACTCCCGAACGCGACGCGCGACGTGATGAAGCGGCTGTGATTCGTTTATTCAATTACGACGATGGGTCGCCGATACGTTAACTTCCCTGTCATCCAAGTCTTCGAGATACCTCACATGAGAGGGAATATTTAATAAAAAGAAGGGAAATGACTAACGAGCGCCAATATAAAAACATCAAGCATTGGTTAAAAATTATATGTAAAAAATATTTAGGAAAGAATATAAAAAGGAAATAAAATAATCGCTCCCTTCGTCTAATTCTAGAAATACTAACTTATTTTTAAAACACATACAATATGTCCGACATGTATTTTGAGATATGCATCGTTTGTTGCACTTCTAAATCGTTAATTGTAAAAACTATTTAATTTTGCAGATTAACAATATCGCTAATTCTTTGTAGAGAATAGCGTAGTGAAGACACACACGGAGTGAAACACGTGCCGCTACCTTCTCGGGCGAGTGTCGGCACACAAGTGATAACGCGAAGACTTTCCCTACACAAAAACATATACCACGTCCGCGCGCCGATTTGTTGTTACTGTAACAGACCGGTATATGTGTGTAGACACACCTGTACAGGTATAACTGACAGTAATATCGGGACGTGTGCGGCCCGCTTACGAAATATTCAGCGCTCTGTGAGATAAAGTATACGCGAATAAAATATACATGTGTGATATAATACATGAATAAAATATACTGATCCTTGTATTTCGAATCACTTTCGACTATCGTCGCACGTAAAATTTACTCGAAGAATGAAATTTATTTTATTTTGATCGAAAAAGTATTTACTTAAATTAATTTATCATGTTTTACGCTTAATTTTCAGATTCTAAGAGAAATTATATTAATACGATCGTTAATAAATCGAGAGAGAATTTTACTTTTAATTTTAATAAATCAAAGCAATGAAATTCAATCATTGCGAAACATGTGGTGATTTGTCTTCCTCCTTTGTTTTTTTAAAATCTTGCAAATTTCCGTATGTATGTAAATTAATTCGCTATTTAATCCAGGTATTCATATCTAATTTCGAAAGGATAGCGAGGCGAAAATTTTATTTAAAAACAATTTGAAAAAAGGAAAAGAAAGAAACACAAACGTTTTCAATTTATCGAAAATCTTGTCTGTTTACAAAACGAAACGATCGGACGTGTATATGTACAATAAATGATATATTCAGAATTAAATGTTTTATCAATCTGTTCTAGTTTATCAAACACATTTTAAAATAATGAATCTATGAAATATTATTTTTATTTATAATAATATTCTTAATTTAACACAGATATATATTAAATATATATATATTTAATTAATTTTCACAGATCTATTACCTCAAATTAAAATATAATTCGTCATCCTGCGATACGATACGTAACGATGGAATTGTAACATTATGTTAATCTATAAACTACAAATATATTCAAATTATATAACAGAATGCAATAATTAATATTTCAAAAAATAATTATGACGCACGTGAAATAATTATGATGAACATTATTTTATAATTATAGTACAACCGATTAACTCCACAAAGTAACAAATTAAATAATAAATAATAAATTACCTATAGCTGTGCGGTACGGACGCAGAAATTGTCGTTCGATGTTTCCCAAGCTTCTTCCCTCTCCTCCTCTCTTATTCTTTCGTTCTTTATGGCACTTGTACATACATGCTCCCTGCAATAAAAATAATACGGTTAATTACGATTGTCTAATACACTAATCATCAAAATATAAATAATACGACTCTGAATGTTAGTCATAACTTTATTATATTACGACGGAAGAACAACGCGACAAAGGTATAATAATCACACCACGTCATTTTCATTCCGTTCATTGAATATAAGTTTCACAAATCAATGTAATGGTCAAATCTCAAACGGCAAAGGATTTTAACAAATCATTCTGATTCATGCTATCCGAAGAAATATTAAAATATAGAGCTCACATTCGTGATGTTAATTTCGATGCTAACTCTCAATTCGAGACAAGTATTACAATAATTTGTAATCAATATATGTAATCAATTTTAAAATATTTTCTCTTACATTTAATCATGTAATATGTACAAATATTTACTTTGAGTATTATTTATACGGTGTTTTCTTAATAGTACATTACACAATAGAAAATAAGTCCTTAGATATACAAAATTATATGTATAATAAAGAAAATTCAATTTAAGTAAAATTTAAAACTATTAAATCTTAAAACTCCCGGTGGCCTTAGGCTCCAACTAAGAGTAAAAGGACTTTATTATTATTATTATTATTAAATTTTAAAACTGTAATTTCAAAATAAAAGTCACAATTCGTTATGTCTTCAATAATCTTTCAATTTTTCTACGTTTATTTCCTATCTTCGCATATTTCATCTATTTCTCCACCTATTTGACACGCTAATAAAACCGATGCCTTAGAAATGACATATGAATATTATGTCCTTGAGAAACGTTGATCCGACGTGATGAAATAATGCTAATGAAAATTGCGAATGTTCGGAGCTATCCAAGTTAATAGCATTCGTCGGGAAGACCTGCCGTCGGGAATTGCTGCGAGGGGCCCGGAAATATTTGCCTCCGAAAGGGGTAATTCCGCAGCTACATTGCTTTCGGGCTCCGCTGTAGGAGCTGTAAATTCGATCAACCCAATCGTCACGCACTCCCTTCGGCAAATGACCCGTGCTATTACGCGTAACGGCGTGTTGTGTCGACGCGTCCAGCGCGTGCGATTCCATTTTAATAAAAGAGGAACGTTTCGGAACCTCTTCGGCGAGGCGATAGAGGAAAGAGAGAGAGAGAGAAAGAGACAGAGAGACATGAATTCCGCGCGTACTTTTGCTCGATCGAACACCGAACGCACGTTCGCTCCCGCCGAAACACGCCTCGTCTCAACTCGCGGAAACGGGAAAAGCTCTCCGCGTTTCACAGCCGCGCGCGGCCCGGCTCATCTCGGCGCGGCACGATTCGGCCTAGACGGCTACGCGGATGCACGCGGGAAACGCGGCGCGAGAAAGTAGGCGATAAAAAAAGGAGAAGAGATGCGTTGCGGGAAATTGCAGCGAGGAGGATAAGGAGATGGAGGGAAACGAACGTGGGGGGAGAGAAGGCCGCTATAAAAGCCGCTCTCGCTCGCCTGTTGGAAAGCAGTGAATGCGTCTAGACAGTTCCACTTCACGCAATGAAAACACCGCAAGCATCTCTGTGCTGATGTAAAGTTTCATTATTTACAGCCGCGCCGCCAGCCGCGTATCTCCTATGTATCTTAACGTTCTTTTCTTTTACCGCAGCTTCGGCTTTCTCTCTCGCTCGATCGCCAACGGCCATCCTCGCGTGTCTTTGTAAGCGCATCATTTTCGACGCTTTTGCCTCTCGCCACGTGCCTTTCATCGTTTGTAGTATTTAGGAAAAAGGGGCCTTATGTTTGTCCTCTAAAGTACAGTTCTTGTGCCTAACGGTTATCAGAACCGTTCATGAAAAGGATGACTTTGCTGAAGCACCTAATTTGGCTAGATATGGTTCTGAAAATATATTTTTGTTGAATCATCAAGAAAATTATGTGGAGTGCTCAAGCATGATGATAATGCTGCAAAAAGTTTTGATTCAACTTGAGAATCTTACATAATTTTATTTTGCTGATCCAACAAAATTACTTGTAGATCTGTAGCTAGCAAAATTTTTAGATACTTCAGCAAAATTCTTTTCGTGTTCGTATCATACGTTGCATTTCAAAATATGATAGAAAATTTCATTTTTATTCATACGATGATTTTACAAACTATCCAATTGAATTTTAATGACAGATTTTTTTTTAATTCTCAAGGTCTATTTTTCTCAGCAAAAATTTTAAAAGTTTTTCATGTATTTAGAAATATAACTCAAAAGTCATTGACTCTTCGAAAAATTAATGAAATATCGATTACAAATTTAAAAAAAATCATCATTTTTTGAGGACTCTTGCAATGTTGAGAATGTTAAATATGAAAAATATGCGAGAAATTATACTTTCCCATAGAGTATCTTTTACGAAAGAAAATCTCTGCGAATCTATTGAGAAATCAATAAAATTAGAATCAAAAGTTTTTGGTAAGTTTTGCATGTAACTTCACCAGCGGAAGCACGAATTTTGTCAGCGCGAATGAATTCGATTATGGCTCCGGTCGAAAAACTTCCGGAAATCCCATTGCGCGCTGCGAACGATGGCGCAGACATTCCATGCGCGATTCGTCCTGACGAAAATCCCTCCGTAAGGACGAAGTCGTTCCCTAAGTGCGGCGTGTTCGAAGGCGAGCGCCCGCCCGCGCGCTCTCATGAAAATACGTGTAATTTGCAGGCTGAGAAAAGTTCGACTATTTGTCACCGTCCAGCTTGATGCATTTTTGTAATCTAAGTTTTTTACATTCCGCGCGCGCCTCGTTGTCGCGTGACAACATTGTTGTTGGCGGTGATACTTCGATTTAGACGGGAATGCGTGTAACCATAAAACGTTTTGCGCACTGCGTACAAGAACTTTATACGTGATGACGTCGTGCAACGTGATCGATCAGATCTCCGCCCTTCAGTGGATGTTCTGATATATTGCGTAATCTGATGTAGAT
Source organism: Tetramorium simillimum (assembly GCA_011636635.1). NCBI lineage: Eukaryota > Metazoa > Arthropoda > Insecta > Hymenoptera > Formicidae > Tetramorium > Tetramorium simillimum. The sequence continues at coordinate 14,904 of VBVQ01001194.1, forward strand.
AAAATTACGCTCGTCTCTGGATTTTCTTTGAAATTAAAAAAGAAAATAAATAACGTTTGCTATGAAGTTATGAAGTTTGATCAATTTTGCTTCTCAAAACACGTAAGATGTAATTATATACAAATGTAAAATACAAAAAGAGAAATGTAAAATGGAGTATTAAAGTAGTAGAGTAAAAGAGATTTTTAAAGTAGTTATTTAAATTATTTGGCATTTTTATAAAATCATCCGTTATCTTGCAAATAAAACTATACGAAAACGATCAGATTTCTGTTGCTATGAAATTTTATTATTTACCGCGGAGATGCACAGCGCATCTCTCTGCTATATGACTCTTTTTCCTTTTCCTCCGCTTCGTTTTCATTCTTCCGGCTTTACCTGCTATTGCCGTTCTGTCAGTTTCTTTTCAAACGCGAAAGCTGGTTCCGGATTCCCTGTACACTGCAAGGACTGTGATGTCGTTGTGCGTAGAAAAAGCTCAAAAATCCGCTGAGAATGAATATTCTTCAGGCAATGGACATTTTTTTCGGCCTTCTCGCAAATTTCTACAAGCAATTTATTCAGAATATCCGAGTTTGTTACTCATTGATACGGTATGTTTGCAATGTGATTCGCGATTAATCAATTTTCATATTAGTAATTTAAAAATGAAATCAGTAATTAAAAATTTTACAGATATAACGGTAGTTGTAGCGACAAATGATTGTAACAAGATCAATATGTCAATAAAATTTAATTTTCATGATGTTACATTTTATAACATTTAAACTTTTAGGTTTGTTCCATCAGTATTAAGCATACCGTTGAAAAAAGAAAGAGAACAGACAGTCTTCAATTAGACTTAATTAAACTTAAATTTTATTTAATGTTTTTCTGATACAATCAATATTGAGTTTCATATTATTAACATTTATGATTAATTATGTCAAGTGATTAGAAGAAAATCTAATACTTTAATCTGAGTTCTCTAAATCATTCATTCCAAGTACGAAAGCCAAAGTTATACACGAAGATTAATTTGTTGGCAAAACCAAGCAAGACGCTTCTAAGCAAATGCACACATAAATAATATACGACTGAGGTGTACTTTGGTCAGAACATGCGGCTCGCAAAAATCGCCAAGATGCATGCGATCGTGATCATGAAAACGGCACGTGTACTTCATGCAGACGCGAGTTTTTATTATTCACCATGATACACCACGGGATATCATGCCTTGCCTCTTTTGCAACTTTTTTTTTTATTTGCAGCCCTTGTTTCTACAATATGCTTTGATAAAAACGCTTTTTTCCTTGACCTCGCCTTATTAGTTACATTATGGATTAAATAATAATAATAATTTTACAACTAGTAATTAGTTTCATGTTATTTAATTATCAGTTACAAATAACAATCATATGATAATTATAAAACAAAAGTGAAAAATATATATAGCGATTTATCACTGATAAAATAAATATATTATTATCCCTCTTTTTCAATTTTTCTAATAAATTTATCATATTATATGTTATCATTTCAAGTCCTTTTTTCCTCAAAGTTGCGTTTATCATATCATTATCATTTTGTCACGTGTATGTCAAGTAATCGTCAGTCTTCTACTGTGTATTAATATATTATAGTTTGACTGTCAAAATTATTCAGTGAGTTTTAATCCTTTGAATATAAATGTTGCTCCAGCAATAAATTATTACCATCTATATATTTATAATTATTTCGTTATTCAGAATATTCAACAATGTAAGAATAATATATTCAGATAAATAAAAACAGCTGGACGTGCGAGGTAAAACTGCTTTCGAAAAGAAGAGTAGCTAATGTATTTGAAGAACCAGCATACGACTCCGGTCATCGATCAGAATGATGATCGTAAGAATACAGATGAATAGTCGTTGGTTCTTTGTCACCTACTTGACCTCATTTTCTGCGCAAGTTCTTTATAGCGATTCTCGATGTGCCACCAGCAACAGGAAGGACGTTTTATGGGAAAACGTTTTACGACCAGTTCGTCAAAAGTGTAAAGGAGAAGAATGTTCGGGAGAGAAGCCGAAAGATGAAAGAAGAGGTTTGCGAAGATGGCTTGGAATGAAATCCATTCGATTTCTCGATTCTTCATGAGTTTCTTTTAATTCTTACGAAGACTTCGTTTTGCAATGTTTTTGCCCTCGGGCTCTCTCAAGTCAAGATACAAGATCCAATCGAGATATATCAGGATTTGTTGATAAAATAGCACATTTTCGTCTGCACTTTTAACGTTTCCGCTATTGTCGTTTCTCTTCGAAGGTATCTTCCGATATGAGAACAAAAGAACTCAAAATAACATATATTTTTGTAACTTTTGACGCCATTGTTCTCTCTGGCAATGAAAATGTAAAAAATAAATTCTCTAATTGCGTATCCGATGGTTTATAGTTTCTAAACTAATATATAAGTTTGTGTTTGAAATCAAAATTTAAACCAATTTTATATACGCACAATTAAAGTATAATACGCAAATAAACACGGAATATTGAGCTTACAATCACCGAACGAATTTAATTGTTAATAATTAATAGTTGCGTTAAATATATTCGCAATTATGTACATTGACGGCCGTTTAATGGTTTTTCAGAAGTAATCATGCATAACGCACAGAAAAAAGCTCGCCATTTACCAAATTTAACCGAGCTGGAAGTTTGCTTCCGAGTCCAAAGCAAAATTTACTAGCGTAAGTAACACCACCATGTAACAGAATCGCATGCACTTACGTATATATAGCATATACTCTTAACATATACTCTTCACTTTGCGTGTCTACGTTACATTTTGTTGTATTATGTTGGCTTTATCGAGGATATTTGCAGCGTATTTCTCCATAGTGTTCTTACTTTAACATGTATAGTTTTGCATAAAAAGTAATGTAGCTATATAGAATACTCTATACATATAGAAAAGTGTATAGATGTACATACCATTTTAATATATTCAACAAGATTAGTTTGTCATTTGCTAATAAGTCAAATAAATATTACGCATCACCGTAATTGAGCTAGATTATCAATTAAAGCGAGTTATTTCATTCAATGATGCTTCTTGCCTTTATATGCGATTTCGTTTCATCTCTGCTTTTGAGTAGCGATCCAATCAGATTTCAAGGATTATAAGTTTCTTTTCCCTTATTTTAATTATCTAATGGTTCTGCTATATCAGTGTTTACATATCTATTTATTAACGATATCTCTTTTAATATATGTCAACTAATTCAATAGAGATATTGATCTGAAGAAATATTTATATAAATATGTAACATATCCTCGTATCATGTGCATAAATACATGATGGATGCATTATTATGATACACGCGTTGTTATAAATAATGTTATGTTAATAGATGCTATGACAATTTGACATTTAATCGCAATCACATTCAGCAGAGAAAAAAGTATTATTTGTTGCAACATGAAACACTAAAGTTTATGCACATAAAATATAGATGGAATTCGAAACATCATGTATAAATAAATATAACTAATATATTTATCGGAGCAATTCTCTCGCTGTGTCGTACGTTACGCAAAAGCATTATTCTCAGCGAAACGCAGATATTATGTCACAACGTCATTGCTCTGCGGACCCGTATAATATACCTTACCACAAATCTTGCTTGTCACCTATGTAGTCCGTCCGTATTCCGCCACACGGTGCAGGTGCATAATGCTTGCAAATGATTCTTGCAAACGATCGTGTCACGCGTCATGCCAGATCCATTTCATTGCATGTGTTCCTTCTTAAGGCATTATAAATGGAAATAATATTGCTTACGAGCCACGAAATGTCTACAATACGAGCTACAAATCATTATAATATGGCAATAAAGGAAGTACAATATATTATATAAAATACAGTTAGAGCAAATTGAAACAAATGAAACTAATAATCTCGATTGCGCTGTTGCGAAAATTATAATTATATCGCACAATTATATTTCAATTTATCAAAATTATAATACGTTACAAATTGTAAATCGATGTAAAATATTTAAGTAGAAAGTTAATGTTACATTTGACGAAAATTGCGACGATTAATGAACTTCAATGAGACTTTTGGTGAGAGGCCTACTCTGTAATTAAAAAGGATTACTTGACTTTTGGTACCCTCTGTATATTTTTACAACACTTTGACCGTTCTACAGGGCTCTTGCGGCCTGTTTTAGCAGCTGCTTTTAAACTACCGCGAATCCTTGTTGCCAAAATGCGGAAGTAATTCAAGATCAAAGAACAAGCGAACGCTCATTCAATTTCGCGTTTACATGTTTAATTGAGGCAATCAGTCCGTCGCAGTGTTCTACATGCGTTCGAGTGCCAGATCGCGCGAATATCGAAGGTCGATCAAACGATTATGTCACGCCTCAGCGGAGATTCGTTCACCGCGTGCACTCTTAATTTCATAGCCGGGCCTTTTTCTCTTGTCGCTTCTCGAGGTAACCAGACACCGTCATAAAGGGACTGCCGCGCCGTTTGCCGACACCCTAACGCCCCGGTACACTTGCCACCACCCCTTTGACAGCCGGCGATAACCCTCGTCCCGTTTCAGTGTCGCGATTCCAAAGGCATGCGAGAGTATTCCGCAGTATCGTGCTACCTCGGGCGTTCGACCGTGCGAACAATCGACGTTTGCGACGGTGGTCGTATTACCGCAATCGAGCAGTCAAAGGACAAACGTTCATTTCGAGAATTGGCGAGGAAGCGTTGCTCGCGCGCGCGAACGAGACCGACGCATTTTGTCTCACATCTCCGATTCACGTGGGATGATTGCTGGTTATCAGAAATCGCGTGACACAAACAACGAGAGATTCCCAGGTCCGCAACCGCAATGGATGCGAGAATTCCCCGGGAAATATGAGAGAGAATCTGGCTGCGGTGGTGCTAAAGAGGGAGTGAAGCGAAAAAGCTCCTTGAGTAAAACTCATATTTTCGTGAATCTACACTGTAGAGGGGAAAAAACACGAGAAGAAATATTCTGCTAATAAGAAGGAGGAGAAATAATATTTTCATTATGAGAGAAATATCCATTTTAATCGAGACGCGCAATGACGCTAGAAAATTAAGTTTTAATTATCTCGTTCGCAGTTAGTCGTGAAACTGTTATCGGGACAGGAAAGAAAATACACTGTCTCCCGAGATCTCTTGTAATTTGCAATTCCAGGAATGCTTCGCTTTCGCCCGGCGGTAAAGACGCACGTAGAATTTGAAGCTGGGAAAGAAAGGTTCGGATGTAACGCGTCTGGCGCGGTAGTTTCTGGGGGGCTGGGGAGGCCCAGACGCCGGAGACAACAGACACAGGGAAGTACCATCACGCACTTTCGCGTACACATAATTCACTTTCACGAGTTAGCCGTCGCTGTAAGCACGGGAGGATATTAACATATGGATGGGGTTGCGCAGTGTGAAGCGCTTATCACACAATGGAGCCGGCCATTGTCATGCAGATTCCCCTCGGCTAATATAAAATGATCATCAGGCACATCGGGGGAATCCCCTAATGCTCTAACACCCTGGTCCAGTGGCTGAGCTGTTGCGTTCGTTCGCAAGTGCAGCCATGCGAGTGGCACATTGCATGCGCGTTACGTCTCTGCGCGGTACGCCGCGCCGGCCGGTACACGCCAATAATGATAAGATTAGTCGATAAATTACGGAAATGAAATATTATAGGACGAGTTAAGCGATTATTGGACGGCACAAGTTATCGAAGAAAGACTTCTCTTTGGAAAACTGCAAACATTCCCTGCCATTTGCGTTCCATTTCTGTGTGTTACGCGTTTGTATGCGTTTACAACGTGAAAGGGCAAAGGGTTTATTAATTGCGCAAATCAGTTGAGAAAATAATCTGCGAAAGAACGAATATGCGTATGCGTACACAACCGTCGTTATCAAACTTTTTGCTTCATTTAAAGAAAGTTTCAATTTATTATCGAGGCAACAGTCTGGATCATTGAATAGCTTTCATGGAACTTCACTTTATTGCTGTCGTAATTGGATTTATAAGTCAGTAATTCTAAGTATTAAAAGGTAATAAAAGCAGTTACAAAGTAAAGTTTCGAGTGGTAGGTAATGCAAATATGAAAGTTAAAATTCTTAACGGATATTCGATAAGCTGCAGCGATCTAGATAGCTTTGCCTGACTATATTCGAACAGTAATATAAAGCAACAAATATACCTCGTTACTGTTAACTTACGTTATAATAAATTAAATACGGAGCAATACTACACTTTTCAAATATATTAGCTTTTATTCGCGAGTTTTATTCTCGAGATTCATAACGTCGTAATAGCCTCTGGGAAAATCCGAAATATGTCAGTCGTGTCACTTTACAACGTATTACATGGCGCTCGAATTCGATTTGTCTCAACCCGCACAATCGTTTCCTCCTGACGGAGAGACGTTAATTTAATCGGCATTCTGAAACGAGTAGTTGCATGACGGGTTAGAGAGAAGGGGAGGGGGGGAGGATGAAAAAGGATAGATGGGGCGAGTACGAGAGACACTTGAATCTGCAAAGGAAATTAACAATGTTTTCCTCTCACTCGCTTCTTCGAGGATCACTTGTCATCGAGTGGAGCATTCCGCGTAGTGAAGCATTCCACTTTAATTTTGCATCTCGTCTTCATTATTTCGTGAGACTAAAAAAGACGGTCTTACGCGCTGTAAAACGCCGATCGCATTTCATCTCTACGTTGCAAAATTTCGGTCTCTAATATCGACGGGTACTAGAATAGCCATATTATTTTGCTGACGTAGCTTTATTAAATTCATCGAGCGTTTCTTCGAGGTGGGGGGGGGGTTCTTATTAAGTCACTGTTTATTAGGATCTCATTATAAAAATTAAAAATACTTAAAAATAGCTTTCAGAGAGATTCCTTTTATATCATCGATAATTTGAGAAAGAGGACATTATTAATTTTCAATCTCCTTGTAAGTAAAATTTTGATTTAATCAATAAATAATTTAATTTGATATTTTAAAGGTATCCAGGTTGCCTTTAAAAATACATATAAAATTTCCCTCACATATATGTATATATCAGGTAAGAATTTATTTTTATCATCTAAAAAAACAATATATGTTTAAAAATCCCATGTCGTAATGTCTCGTTTTATTAAATTGTGATTGCCCCTTTCAAAACACCGCGGTCCCATTTTTTTCTCGTATAATTAGTTCTATGCGAAGAAATGATGGAGTTCGCTAAATCCAGCGGCTGCGGTGCCATCCGGTTTCGTTAAGCGCGTCGACGGACGGATAACGGCAAAAATATGCGGCAGCGTATGCGCGCTGTGACAACACGCGACATTATACTTTTATGGCAGGTCGTGATTATGTATCAACCGGACAGATTTATACGTTATGTATGGCATTATCGATTTTCTCACGCCGCGGAATGTTCTGCGCTGAGCCCTGTGGGAAATATGCAGCACCGAAGTTAAATAGCGTACGCGGCAATAGATGTTAATCCAGGCTAGCATACACATACACACACATACACATACACGCCGTACATCCTATACACAAATACCACCCACAATAGATTATACGAGTATCCAAAATGTATATTAAAAAATTGCTTTAAAAATTTTGCTAACATAAAAATCATAATAAAGTCGTTACGCTTCTAATCATTTATCGGTCTCTTTCTCTGATCTTTCAAGAAATAATCGACTCTACTCAATATATAATTATACAATTATATAATTGTACACTTAAAATATTTATAATTAACAAAAATTTTGGGCTAAACGATTCTTTCTCTTACTATATAAATTCAATCTCTCTCTCTCTCTCTCTGTTCCCTACTTATTTAAAAAATAACAAGAACATAATACAACTCAATTAATAATATGAACAATACTTGTAATTTTTTTCTCAAAATGTTATTAAAAACTTATATATGAAAATCACGTTCTTAACGACATCTGTAGAATGGATTTCGTTGCAAATCCTCGTCGCAGATGCGTATGATAAATGGCATATACGCACATGGAATCGAAACGACTACCGCAGGCGCTTGTTAAGATTGCGCATAAATTCTGCAACCAATAATGCGTCAATATGGAATTATTTCATACGGCTGATTATGCGCCGCTATAAAAAGTAAATTACCAGAACGATTGAATCGCAAATATGGAGAGGACGTAAAAAATATTCGATGTTTCATCGCAATTTAGCCGTCGACAATTTCTTGATTATAAACATGAACGTTAACAGAATAATCGTACATTCAGTACACAATCAATTCATTATCTCTTCCATTGTAAAGAATATAACTTGTCACGTCACCATTTCTCATAACAATGTAATAACAATGATATTAGAGAATAGAAGTGATATACGGAGAGTTTAAGAGCTTATCGCAAAATTTCAGCATGAACAATTGCGAAATGTTAATAAAATTCCGGCCGATGTAGCGTACGATTTCTAACTATAATATGATCATAGAGAATACCGGTACTACACTTCACGCTGTATATAGGTAGGCTATGTGAGATATCCGATACGAAACGGGCAGCGGCTAATAAATCATTTCGCCTGCAGTTATCGCTGCAGCATTCTCTCCTCTCCCCCAGGGGAATGAATGGACCTTGTTCGATTCTCGTCGAGAAATAATGCTAAAAGTTCATTCATTACCATCAGCCAGATAAGGACAACGAATTATAGACTTCTGATAGTATGCCCTGGAGGAGATTCAAGTAGTCAAGTAATCGGGACTCATTTCCATTCGGAATAAATCCTGTGATATATATACATATGTATATATAAAATTACATATTATTATAATTAGGTCAAAAAGGTACCATTTACATCTAGATCCCGGCCCAGCGTTAAATCCATCGTTTTAACAAGCGCTATGATACCGATTATTATCAGATAATACTGATCAACCGCATATATTATTTGTTCAAACTAATTGTGAATTAAAGTTTTAGGGGACTAATTAATATTATTTACGTTTACAATCTCTACAATATGTATACGATTTGCGAATTATGCATACTTTATAACGTTTATTTCTCCACATCGTCCGATTATAATATATTATGTGATTATATTGTGCATTTGTTAATAAATGTCACAAAATCTGCGGTATGCGCGAGTTGTTATACGCGAAAATGCAATTATATAAGTATCTATCGCAATGAGAAGCGTATACGATCAAAAAAGGATAATTAATGATGTTTCGTTGTGCTGCTTGATATAATTACCATGTCAACATAATTATGTTACACAATATATGTATGTATATAACGAGAAATTTAATTTTCAGTATTTAATTATGGTTTCATTATTAGAGGTTTGTACACCACGTATAACATCTTATAATATTTTTATTACGGCGTTTCTCTCACGCGTTCTGTAATGTGTGTATAAGTATGTGTGTGTGTGTGTATTTTAAAATATTATTTTACTTTTCACATTATGCGTTCTTCCTCAAAGGAAATAATTAGCATAGAGACAAACAAGCTTTCTACATCGGCAAACAGGTGCGAATTATTAAAGAAATGAATGAAAAATTTACAGCAACAAAGTTTAATTCGCATGACATTAACAATAATAAGTTAAAATGTAAGTTTCAATATTGCGTTAGTTGCGTCAGAAATAAATCACGGGTATTTTATTCGCAAATAAATTTTTGAATGAATGAGTCATAAAATGTCAGGATTATAATTCTGGTTCTTATAAAAAATACCAAATCTCTTCGTTTAATGTTATATAATAAATGTGCATATAAAATATACATATTCTAATAAATACAACACGTATAATATAACATAAATATAGCACGATTATATAAAATAAAATATTAATTACGTTAAAATGTTTATACAATATCGTACTATATTTTAATATCTTTAAATATATCAACAATAAATTAGCAATTGATGAATCATCTTGAAATGATTTACTATCTGTTCCGGTTATCGTAGCCATAAATCATATCGTGGCGAACGTGCTCGACAAAAATGCACGGAAGCAGCTGTTTGATCTTAATCGACGCTTCTAAGAATCGTTACCGGGCAAGAAGGAAACAATACAAACCGCTCACGTATCGCAATCGCAAACGCGGCTTTATCGCGCCGCATAAACGCGCAATTCCGCGCGTAGTTTTACTTACACCCACACGTAGCAGCTCATTTCGACGAATCTTACCGCGGAAATAATCTCACAGCCATCATCAACGGGGCGCTTCCCCTTTCAACGCGCGTCCACCGCGCGTAGCCGCGAATAGCATTTTACAGCGAGTGTTTACTCGCCGCAACAGGCCGGCAGAGAAATCTTTGAAGTGTTCGAGGGAATGAAAGGGGAAAAGAGAGAATGCTGAAAGAGCGAGCGGACGAAGCAGGAAGAAAGACGCGGAGGACTGTGTCAAAGCGCGAAAAGAGACATAGGTAGAGAAACAGAGAGAGAAAGAGAGAGAGAGAGAGAGAGTAGAGATGAGAAGTAGATAAGACAAACCTTCCGTTTTGCGCGCGCATATCCAGAGAAACATCCTAGACCCGGAGTTCAGGAATTGCCCGAGGCCCGAACCGCCGTCGCCGTCGCCGTCGCCTGTCGCCGTCGCGCTCGCTCGTTCCAGCAATAAGCGCGAAACTAGAGGAAAAAGGAAGTATCAAACTGCGAGTAACTCAGACGGGGAGGGGGATAAGAGAACGTGCATACTACACGGAGCCGGTAGTTGCCGCTACGTGAATGCGTTCCGTCTATTCTTCCGATGATGAGGGGAAACGCAGAGGCACATATACCTATATATGTATGTACGTATATATACCGGTACATGTTTCGAAGAGAGAGAAACGTCGCCCGTTCCCGCAGGAAAGTACGGCGCGGTCGTTCGGGAATTCCTAACAACGCCGAGTTTGGATGGGAAACGAACGAGTAAGAAGTTCTTACTCGCAAAGTTCCTATATTACCGCAACGTCCCGCCGTTGTACCTCGACGTTTGGCCTCTTAACCGTGCGTTTAGTCTTGCATGGTACATATCGCGAGCCCCGTAGTGTAGCGGAAGGAAAGGAGGCACTAACAATTATAAGAGTAAAATACTCGCGACCGTTGCTGTTAAAGTCATCGCGCTACGTCGAATCACCTGGATTAATTTTTAACGAAGGTAGGCGGCTTCACGCGGAAAAGGTTGCGGAAGTTGCCGCAAGAGCGATCGCGTATCGGGGAAATAATTGCGCGAACTTTATCGGGATAACTCAACCGACCCCCTGGTTTTCGAAAGTTAAGAGTGGCACGAATATTTAATCGCGCCGGCCGATCTTGGCGCCTGCGTGCGCGCGCGCGTGACGCGCAAATTATCGTAATTACCCAATTAAGATCGGCGAAACTTCCTCCTTCTTCCCTGAGCGATAATCCCCGCTCGACCGAGCCGTCGGTCGACCATCGGGGGATTCTGTATTCTTGAGGCTTCGCCGTCTCCATCGATTTCCCTCGATTTCGCTCTCGCGACGCCGTCGGACGCGTCCCGGTACTCCAGGCCGCTCCTCCGCAGTCTTTTCTCTCCCTTCTTCATCTGATTCTGACAACTCCTTTTACTCTCCCATTTCTCCCGGCTGATGGCTCCTACGCCCAGGTGGACATGATTTTCCAGCTCCCCCTCGGCTATACCGAGCTCCAGCGGCATGCCGATTCCGTTCATAAAAAATTCCCTCTTTTCGTGTCTACCTTTCATCTCTGCTCTCTGGGAATCTCTCGGATTACCGCGTACAGTGCATCTGCCTCCCAGCGTCGTGGAAATATACTTTAATTTACTGGCTGTCAAAGCGTGCCAGCTCCTACGGTGCTCTCTTATCAGCGAGCCCACCCCCGTGTCGGCTACCCTCTTAGCCGATGCTTCGCCGCCGTCGCACAGTCTGTGCGACGAATTTTCTGCATTTTCCTCCGAAAGAACCGCTCTTTCTCTATTTCTCCTCTCGTCTCGCACGGAGGGAGATCCTCCCACGAGGATCGCTCGCTCGCTCGCTCGCTCGCTCGCTCTATCGCGCTTCCATGTCCTCCCGCTAGCAGAGAGCTAGAGCGTCTAACCCGACCCGCCGCTACGGTAATCTATTTACGTCAAGGATATTAAGCCGGCTATATCGTCGGAGACTAGCCCCGATCTTCCTCGGGTTTAACGACGCCACTAGATTTAATTCTTAAGTGTAACGATTGGTCGATGCATTACGAGCCACCATAAAATTGCAGCAGACCGCGGGGGTGGCTCTTGATCTACTTTTAAATGCGGCGATATCACGGCGATTCGTAAATTGAATTTGTACCGCGAATTTATGAAACTTTTAACGTCACGCGGAGTAGCCTATAAAATTAGATCTTTACGAACTGGGGAATTTTATGCACGTTTCCTTGACGTACGAATGCTAATATCTCGCCACATATTAAAAAATTTTTCTATTTCTCTGAAAAAAAAAAAATCAAGATTAAATTATATACCGCAAAATCTGTGGCTTTCTTCATACTTCCTTCCAACCTCCACTTATAAGGTACGTAAAATTGTACGGAGATGCATATTTAATATTTCCTTTTTAACATTATAACCGAATCTCTTTTACAGTCCATGTCTCCCCATCGTTGCTGGTTACGTAAGTGCCGGCGCGCGCAAGATGGAGGTACATGGGACGTTATTATTACTGCGTCTACGCGCAAAAAGCTCGCGGGCCGGCGTAAGGCGCTAATTCAAGAAGCGTGTTTCTTATTTCTCTCGGTAGCAGCGGTGGAAACGACGAAACGTAACGACCCCCGCGCCTGTACTTGAAGACACAACGGAGGATGGTAAGACGACAGAAAGGTATGCGACTATAAAGGGTCTCGGGAAACGAGCTTGCGTCCGGAGTAAAAGGAGTCTGAAAGGCTCGCTACTGATTTTACAAAGGGACGCAAAGCGCCTCCCCGAGTCTCCGGAAGGACAGCGATCAGTATTCAGGTGGAGACTGTAGGGTCATGTGACGAGCTGGACATACACAAGATTTGCCGGAGATTCTTCACGGTACAGGATATGCCTTGCCTGGCAAACTGACCCTACGTGCTCTGGCTCCTTTATACGTCATTCCCATTTCCGATTCGCTCCTTCATGGGAATTTCGATCGTCTCTGGCGTACGCGCAGTGCAATTTATCTCGATCGAATTCGCGAGATCAGCTTCGACATCCTTAGAGATCTTTAGATTTCCAACTCTTTATCGATTAAAGTAATTGGCTCACAAAACATGCGATCACGTAATAAATTGACCTGCGTGGAACGTGTACCACGTCATGTTTTATTCTCAGAATATTACATGTATATTGTTAAAGTTATTATAATAATAATACGGGAAAAGTCTTGTAACGTCTCTAATAAGAAAGAATAAATTTCTCTCTCGTTTTCAATTTTATATAAAGACAATAGCCACATAAATAAAAAAGTAAGGAAAATTAGTATTAAAATTTTTATATTATAATTATAAAATTAAATATGTTTTATATAAAACTATGAACATATTTTT
>VBVQ01001194.1:28420-38853 GCA_011636635.1 Tetramorium simillimum
TAATTAGATTAAATTCATTTTTTTAATTAAATAAAAAATGAAACGAAAATAATTTAACTGCAATTTATTTATCATTCCTACGAACGATTTATGTTAATTTTATATCATTTTAACTTGTTGCTGATTTTGCTCTCCAAATTATATTTTTTAACAATATTTATAAATGTATTTACATGTATTACAAGTTACTTGAATTACATGAATAAGGGCAGTAATGTTATATAAATCTTACTTTTCTTTCTCTTTCGTTAATAATAAATCAACAAAAAAAGCTATATGTTTTATCATTCTTTGAATTTTAAAATGCAACTATTTTAATGTATGTATCTACCGCACATTCCAATTCAATGCTTCTAATGCTATACCTCTGTTAAGAAGATTGTCCCATTCTTAAAAATCTGTTTGCCTGCTCTTTAGCCAGCGATCGATCACGAAATTTCGGCTACTACGGTTATTCACTCTGGTCGTTGTAATGTTACATCGATGCACCGATATCGATCGCAAGGTGTGGCTGCATGGGGATGGGTGAACGGACGTTGCATAAAGCGAATAATAATGTGATCGACGTTAGTCGACATCGAGATCGTTTCTTTAGATCCGTCCTAACGGATTCCGCCTTCGAGATCGAAATCAATCCGCATCGGTATTAAGCTTCGATGCCTCGATGAATCATACTCATCCCTTTCCGTGAACCTGCATTCCCGAGTGTGACTAAACCACCCGTGGAGATTAAGAGACGTTATTGTCAGCATAAAGACCAGTGTAACTTTTCCAGATCGGTATCATGACAATCTTGGAGTGAGAGCTAAGACGAGAGAAAGAGAGAGAGAAAGAGAGACGGGGGGGGGGAAATCGACCACTTCGACCATCTGCGAATTTTCCACAAAGTTCACCCACAGCTATTCGATTCAGGCGAAGAAGTGATGTTTGTGAAAGCTCGCGAACACGATAGCCGATACGGCTGCAAGTTTCTTTTGTTCTAAAAGTTGCACTCGCGCACTCCTATATCAATACGAATGCCTTTGCAATACATTACGACGCTTCGTGACGATGGGTATTGTGTCGGTTTGTTATTGAACATAAAATCTCCGCGCTTCTAATAAATAAAGGATACTTTAAGGATATTGCACTATGCGTTTCAGCTATAAAAATTCTTTAAACACTTTTATATATCTTTAGAAATTTGATGAAAAGATATTATTTTATGTTGTCTTTCACTTCGAGCCGTAATGAATATCAAACAATGTATATAAGACAGATGGAACGAGAAAGAGAAGGAGAGAGAAATCAAACTGTTGCCAAGCTAAAATTTGTTAATTTTCATGAAGAGCATTTACCAAATTCATCGAAAAACCCTTACTGTAATTTAGGTTGACCGCAGCTAATAGTGATGGGAGGTTTGAAAATTAACTAGGCACCATTAATAATTCCCCGATGAAATTTCAATTTCACGTTCACTTTATAACGAATGCAGATACGGTCTCTGCTTCATATAAACCAGAATTTCAGAACGATGGTGTGACAGGGAAATTCGATATGTACTCGGGTAAAACATCGACAGACAGCGACTTGATTGAAAAAATGTATTTTCATTAACGTTCGCGAATATTCATTACTCTCGTCGGTTCCGGTGAATTCGGCGCGGTGTAATTTGCGACCGCGGCATTTTTTGCTTTGTTTCGAGATTCATCCGAGGAGCGCCACGACCGCGCGCTTTGTTCCGAAGAAGAAAATGCCGGTGGTGTAGCGCGTTCCCTCACTTTCGAATCGCTGAGTTATTTCGCGGTGCAGGAAATTAGGAAAGCGTAAAAAATTGCACATTGGAGAATTTCTGAAGAGAAATCTCACGTAGCATAAGGGAAAGGTTGCCAGCAAAATTCTGACTTGCGAGATATTGAGTGTACGGAGCTGCGCATATACATAAAATTATCTCTTTCTCTCAGCACGGAGATTATACTAAATATTTTAAGGGCAATTTACCCTACACAGAAAATGTAATATAAAGGTACTTCCCTATTTCATTTACGACAGAGAATCTCCCTGGTAATAGATTTAAGTTATTCCTCCAAAAGTTCCATCCATATTTCACTGTATAGTACACTTCGGTATGTCGGTATTTCAATTTGCACGAACTTAAAAGTCCTACATCGTATACATCATGTAACGTGTAAATCACAATAAAATTGCATAAAAGACCCGTGGAAGAGACGATTATTTAAACTTACGGAAGATAAAAAGTTTCGTCATTCATGAAAAAAAAAAAGAATCACAGCATTCCGTTACACAAATAAACGCATGCGATGTTTAGTCCCGTCGTTTTTAAATGTCAAACTTATCCACCGTACAATCTATACATTATACTCGGCGACTTTATGGTTCGTTTGATCTACATTCCGCGACGTTGCGTACATAGAGAAGTATGAAGTACGAGGCACAAAACACGTTCAGCTGTATAAGAAGCGTAAGAGGCGAAGTCACGTCGCGAGGCTCTGAATTTTATATCGGCGCGATCACGATCGGGCACAGCTGCTTGGAGAACTAGGTTGATACTTGACAAGTGGGACGTAGCTCTTTAATAAGGACGTCATGCGGGGAGGAAGAAAAAAACTTATATTAACTTCCTCGTTGTGTGGCTGGCGTCTATTTTCTACCGGTCGCTAGAATCGATTATGCATTCAATATCGCGCAACGTGTCATACCGTAGCATAATATGAAGGTAAATTTGTCGAGGCGCTCGCTGTTAAGAAGGGAGGAAATTATTACAAATTTGCTATACATACATATTATATATCGTGTCAGTTTAATGCATTTTTTAAATATGCGCACGTGATTGTAAACACAAAGTTTACATGCTCTTACACTGAGAATGCCATTTACCGTATTTTCTTGTTAAATGTGATATTAATTATAAATACGTGAAAATTTTAATTAAATAACGATTCCGCGAACAACCGAATTAAACCGTTCTAGTTTTGCATAATTTCTGACCGGAGTATATTTGCTCTCTTTTCAGTACATTTTATAGTAATTAAAATTCTAAAATTTTAAAACGATCTTAATGGAAATTCCGAGAAAATTCATTATCGCGGGAGAATAAAAATAAATATGTTTAATAATATTTTTATATGAAAGCGTAGATGAGCAGGTTCAGCATTTGTCTTGAAAAGAGGATAAAACTGCGCGCATCTATAAGTTTCGTGAGAAAATTGGATTGATGCTGTCATCACTTTAGCTTCAAATTTTCACGGAGGAATAGACGCGGAGGTAGAATAGAAGTGAAATATTCCCTTTGTGCGGAACATCAGACGTGCTGTAAACAATACTGGAAAACGAACCTCGTTATTCAGACCGAGTGTAGGACTTGAAAATTTCGTTGTGTGCGACGTATACTTTCTAAAGGACTTGAAAAAGTGTCACGAGATACGCCTTCGCGAAAAGTTAGTTTTTAAGCGAGACTAGCGTAACGTGTGTAACGTATCCTAAAGGGTCTTTTTGTGAAAAGATGGTAAAATGACACGATTTTGAGAGACGACCTTCTCTTAGCAAAATGAAATCAAGGCATAATAATGGCGTTTTAAATTGGAAATTAGATCTCAAGATTGAGGTAGACAAAATAATGTAATACACGTACGATACACACATCTAATGAAGTTATTATTTCATTTATATTTATATGAACAAAATTC
Source organism: Tetramorium simillimum (assembly GCA_011636635.1). Classification (NCBI taxonomy): domain Eukaryota; kingdom Metazoa; phylum Arthropoda; class Insecta; order Hymenoptera; family Formicidae; genus Tetramorium; species Tetramorium simillimum. The sequence goes on from VBVQ01001194.1 coordinate 32,107, forward strand.
TTTATCCTCGTATTATTGGAATTTTTGTAACAGGCACAAATGCGAAAGTATACGGTGACGAAAATTTGAATAATATCGAGGGAGAGTCTATTTTTCGTTAATGAAACATCGTCCTGATATTCAATAGATGATATTGCCTTACTGTTATTAAGTAGATCTTTCCACGAGTAGATCTTTCCTATACAATATCTAAATATCTAAATATCTAAATATAGCGCGTTTAACATTTCTGGAACGAAGAAGGCGCGCGATACACTCCCTTCATAACGTAACGCATACCTCTCTTTCTCTTTCTCTCTTCCTTTCCTCTCCCCTCGCGTTTATTGATTTTCAAAAGACTCGTTATCCTTCCATCGCGAAGAATCCGCGAATTAACGGCGAAACCGGAGCGGTCGAGTAATTGAATAAGGGAATCGACGCGGGGACGCTTTACGTGTGTGCACAGGAGAGGGAACCTGTTGCTCGCCTGTCTTCCGGCCGCCTGGCACGCAGGGCGAGCGACTTTTTACTATTCTCGCGGTTAGAGAAAGAAAGGGCGCGCTCGTTAAATTTCCGAGGTGTCGCGTAACGACCGTAACGATGTCTTAATTGCCGTAGGCGCGCAAGTCCCAAAGTCATAATAACCGTCGCGCGCGCGCGTACTTAAGGGTGGCTCTCAGCCTCCTCGCGTTATCTTAGCCCACACCATTCCGAGGTACATCGTGGCCCTTCTTCCGTGACCATTCTTTTCTATCTTCCATTCTCCTTGACGGAAAAATTTCGGCGAAAATCCGTCGAAAATCCGCCGAGTCCGCTTGTCGCGCTTAGCATTACCACGTCGCGGTCGCGGTCGTGTCGCGCAAGCGAGCAAAGGTGAGGAGCGAACGCTCTTAGGGGAAGATAGAAGCAAGGCCATTCGCAGCTTTGAAGTAAGAGCACGGAGCGAATGGATGTTCTTCATCTCGCATGAGGAATCTCTTGCTCTCGCCACGAAAAGGCTGTTTAACATCTTAAAGCGTTCTTTCGCCCGTGAACGCGTGATCGCCGGCATCAATAACAAAAAGATACGAGCGTGCACGAAATCATAATGCTCCTGTTCTTCCCGGGCCATCTTCGCATTCTCCTCGCTTTTTCTCCATTTCGCAAACGAAGAAGCGTTTTGCGAGGATATGCGAATGTCTTTCAAGACATTTGCTTTGCTTCCCTTTTAGTTTCTCTCGTTCGCGTTCTGCCGGGGAAAATTTCCGACAAAATGGAAACTTTGGCGGATGGTTCTCTTCTCGTGGCAGGATGTACTTCAAGCGGCTTCACTGCACGGTATAAGTTTATTACGTCCGTAATCGATCAGTGGAACAAAAATATTTGTCCTCGGACGAAAGCACGGGAGTGATATCCCCTCTCCTCTCCCCTTTCTCTCCGAAAGAACAGAAGCCGAGCCGTTAGCACCGAGATAGGTAGGGGTAAATACATTGCGGAAGACTTGTTGCGAGGCTCTCGGAGACGGCGAGACGGGAGATTCTCTGTTCCGAGAGATATTGTATACCGAAACTCGAGCGAGCGGAAAAATTTCTAGTCTTTCCGGTCTGATCGATAGCAAGCCAAGCGTGCGGAGTCTACCGAGGTTCCTCTCACTCCCGGTTTATGCAAATGTTCACCACGTGCGTCCTGAATTGTTACGGAATTCCGCAAGGGCGGCCAGCGAGGATCGATCGGTATCGGGACGGTATTACACCGGAGGCTTGTCAATAATCGTTCGCGCGGCACGAACCGCACCAATCGAGCCGGACTTTCAGATAGCGCCCAGAGAGAAAGAGAGAGAGAGAGAGAGAGAGATTGTCTTTGTTTCCCGGACTAGCGGCGCAAACCGCGGTCCAAAACACCAGGTGACTGCCAGGCCGCCGTAAACGGCTACGCGCCTTCGTCGTCGCGCGGAAACGCGACCGCGGCACCTAGTGGCTTTGCCTGCGCAAATCGCTCGCGGGGGAAACGAATGGGCACAAAGGCGGTCCCGGCGCGTATGAACCCTGGTCCAGAATCCGCTAAGCGCACCATCGGCAAAAGCCAAGTTTCGCGTAAACGCGCAAAACGTGCAAACGCGCGCGCGCGCTCACACATACGTGGGATTACGGGTCGGCCGCCTGTCGACACTCCCACCTGTCGCTACGTATATCCGGCAGGACACGCGAGGAATTACCCTTGGATAATCAGGTAATGCCAGTCCGTCGCTGGCGTTTATGGCAATACACGCGAGCGTGTGTTGCGGTGTACCGCGCGGGGGATGCGATTTTTTTTTCCCTCCCGTCGTTCCACCTGCGTAGAGGAAGCGATTGGCTTCGGCAGTATGTACGTACGGTTCACCAGTGCCAGACCCGGACGACGGGCTCCGCTCTCTCGTAGTGGTGGTGGCTAGGATCGATCCAACCTCCTATCTTCCAACCAGCCACCATCCCTCGCCCTCCCCGTCGCCCACCGCGGTCGCGTCTCTCTCTATCTATCTATCTATCTATCTCTCTTCTGCTCTTTCTCGCCGTTGCTCCGACCCGATGTGAACAGCCCGACGTGTAGCACGTACCATCTCGGGTCCGGTCCGGTCCGGTCCGGTCGCTCGTTTGCCCGGCCCCTAGATTCCACAGATTTTTTTTTCGATCGATGGCACCTCGCCGGTAGATGAGCTCTTTACGCGTATAACGCATCGGTCCAGTCGCGTGCGAGTACTCGTTTTCGATATTTATTGGGCAGCACGTCGATGCGATGCGAGGGCTGGAGTATGTTTCAGCTGTGGAGTGTGTGTAAATCGATTGTATTGCACGTTGCGCCGTGTTAAGCGCACCGAAGCCCTTTAATACGCGAAAATTTACTTTCGTGTCGGTTTACACTGTATTTTCGTACGTATCATGCAAGTTTCACGAGATTAATTTCCACCGACAGATCATCTACCGATGAGCTCAATATCGACAATGTCGATCGAGTCGCGACGTTTGAGAGAAATCGAGGAATTTAATGCTTTTTTTTTTCAAGAGGTTCTCCCAGTACTTGCGGCTCGGTACTTCACTTTTCGCCACTTTTTGTCGGAAACTAATTGCGGCCAGGCGGCTACGCGAAACTTTCGGCTACCTCTAAATTTACTCATTACTCGCTTTGCGCCGTGGTATGCTACGCCTCCAGGTAGTTTCCCATTAAGGTATTCGATATCTGCTATTCGACCCGAACGTGCCGGCGATATATCCAACATGCGGAGAATCGCGTGAATGTACGAGATTCTTAGTTGATTCGCTTTAATACCTCGCCGTCTAGACGGTGTGGTTCGCCTTGTTAATTAAATATATTCCAAACAACCCTCCTGAGGAACGTTATCGCCGTTAGATTGTTAAATTACTTTGCGTGGAGGAAGTTAACAGCGGACGGTATGTCGGCTGATTTGTCGTTTACATCGCAAACAGACAATGCGACTAATATCGTGCGGTGGTTTCATTTCCCATTCGGCTACTATTAACGCTAACGTACGTTTTCCAATTCCGAGCCATCTCATCTAACTTTGACGCGTCTAACTCTAACCAAGTTATCCTGATCAATCTTAATTCCATTAACAGATTAAGACGAGATACAAAATCATTGCACATCTGAAAGCCAAGAGATGAGATAACTTCAAGGCTGAATATCGTCTTAGGAACTTTATCCGCCTCGAATAATTAAATAATTGAATCCGTTCTATAACAAAGTAATCCTCCGCGAGGATTACTTAAGGAGAAGTCACGGTTATATATACCTATAATGGAGGCAGCGATCGAATAAGAAATGCAAGTAAGAGAATTTTTACCAAAAGTGAGAATTTTTATTTCAAGGTGAAAAATTTATCCCATTTCTCATTACATGTCGCATAATTTCTCATATCTAAATTATATTTAGCAAACGATTATTACATCTCTCGCGTACTGTGTCGTGAGTGGTTATGATAATTACATAGGTAAGGTCTAACGTAGGTAACGTAGAGCATTTTTCTTATAGCATGGAACTATATTAGCATTCCCGTTCCGTTACGCGTTCTTAAAATGTTTCTAAGCACGAAACGAACGTTATTCACTTTTAGCATTTGATATCTCGATAACCAAGTATTTCTGTCTACGAGCGCACGATAAAAAGGAATAATTATTTTAACGCCTCCCCGGAGGGGAGCACCAAGTCCGCGTTCGTTCTATACAAACAGATGATACTTGCAACTTTACGAACTGCTGCAGCCGCAAAAGTGCTCGCGCAATTTGAATGTCAATACGTCTCAACGATGCTCTTAATATTGATATTCGGCTGAATTCCGAAAATCTAAATAATAACGTACGTCTGTCGGAGCTTCGTTTGAATCCGACCGACTAGCTATCTATATTAAAATCTTAGTTCTGGAATCGCATCGGGCACGAACTTTGCAGAATTCTTACCCTTAATTTCGAGCAGCCGGAAACGATCGGAGGAAGACGCCTCTGCATAACTTGGAGGAATTTACATTGTGTTCGTACATTCCGTGAGGCGAAAGAAGTAAGTTTAATGCGAGAGAGAGTGAGAGAGAGAGAGAGAGAGAGAGAGAGAGAGAGCGGGCTTTGCGCGATGCCTGAATTCATAATTTGTCTCTTGAAACTCTCTGCCGGTTGCTTATCCCGCGCGTCAGATTTCCATCTGCAAACATGAGCGTTGCAAAATTAAAAAAATTAGCAGAAAAGATTAATAGATAAAACAAGAAATATAGGCATACTTACCGTGCGTTTCTGTTGTTTCACATTTGGACCATATGTTCTCGACCTTTATTTGTCTAGATTTCACGTAAGATCGGAAACAGATATTTGCGACATTAAACAGAGATGTGAGGACGATTTATCTGATAAATCCTTGCAATTTTTCCGCGACCACGTTGCCGTTTAATGTCTCAACTTCCGCAAGAAGTTCCTTTTCTCCCTGTCGGATAAAACTCGCGCGCCCTCCGTGCTTTTCAGCCATTTCTCATTGTTGCGGTAGCGCGCGCGGTGGACCACGAAAGCTGCTGCGCGCTCGCGGAAAAAAGTTCGCCTTACTTGGTCATTATATCGAGCGAAGAAAGTCTTGCCCCGTCTACATTCGTTAGCGCTCTCATCGCCGTGTATGCCATACACGCTAAATTGCTTGTTGAAACTCATCAAAACAGTTTCACACACATGACGCGCGTACATAATCGTTAAAAGCGCGGCGTCGTTATTGAATATTGATGCAAATGAGGCGGCGCGGCGCGATATGTCGACGAAATGCGATATTTCGTCAGTTTAATCGTGACTTAATCGCGTCACCCCGTCAATTACTACACGCGGTTCTTACCCGCGTGTCCCGCAACGCAAATTGCGTTACCTCTTTCGACCAACTGTTCTTGCCTCTTAGTACTTCCGCAAATACCGCTCTTTTAATTAAGCGAAGCCTTTCAATTACGCCCATCTGGGTAAGAGAGGAAAATAGCCGTATTCTTAAATCCTTTTGTTCTTTGGAAGTAACACAGTGTTTTATGGAATAAGAATTTCGTTCCTTTCACTTATTCTTCAGGCGCGCAAAAAGAATGATTTATGCATCCACGATTCACAGACGTATAACACATACACACACACATACACAGGCGAATACCCTCGAAATTTTTTATCCGAAATGTCGGATCGTTTCAGATCTCTTCATGTTTTATGCAAAGATCTGGATATTTGTCTGTATATGTGAGAACGTGCGTGTGGATGCGCCCTTTGTCGTGATCAAATGTTTAAAAATCCATCATTATCATATTAAAAAAGAGTTCGCCGCAACGTGTAGCCGCGTGAGCTCTCCGATCCATATGACGTCGCCAGATGTCGGCGATAAATATGATGTTGCTCTTTTATCGCTGTCGTGATGTGCAATATTTTCCGGTCGCAATTGATGTCATCACATGTTCACCTTATCCAGTCGAGCATTCGTAAATCATTTTTATATCTCGCACCGCCCCGACGATTTTCATCGATTTCGTCGAAATCCTGCATTGCAATTAATAACAAATTAATCTTGAGCTTCTTTCCTCTTAAAATATCATCGTATGCAATCTCAGCGCGCGATTAGTTTGAGTTTCTACTTAAACAATGCTTCCCAGTTAAATTTCAATTTATATCACGTCGATGTTGTGGCTAACCACACGCTGTAATAATTCACAAAAGATAGTCAATTCTCATTATTCTCGGTTTGTTTAATTTAATGAGGGACGCATACCTAATGATTTGGCTTCATAACTGTAACATTTAATCAAGTAACTCTCTATCGGTCAATAATTGCGGGCATAACGTTAATGTTATCTGCCATGCAATCGATGAAAATGTTTGCCGATTCGTGCGTTAAACAGCCGCCGTAACTGATTGTACAACATGTATTATGCCAACTAATTGTACGGTCTCTCTATTTGATTCTGTCGCGGCCCCTGTTACAAAATACAGTATAATGTAACTATACAATACGATACAATATATCGTAGATTTTATTAGTCTCCAGCGGACCACACCATTATGATCGCGCAGATTAAAATTTAATAATTAAGCGTATTGGCATGATATTTCAGTTAATTTAATCATTCGAGCTTTTCCGATGTAAAAATCCGTGATTGCAAATCGTGAGCAATTTTTTTTTTACAGATTTGATAGATAAGAGCCCAATTCTTGGTCTACATATATACACATATATACATATATATTCTTGGTCTACATATATATACATATATATATATATATATATATATATATATATATA
>VBVQ01001195.1:0-38798 GCA_011636635.1 Tetramorium simillimum
GTCCCGGTGGTGGCCTCCGAGAGCGGACGAGCGTTTCCGGAGAGCGCCGAATCCGCCGTCGTGTTGCACGACGATATTCACCCGCGGCATTCGGCGAGCGGAGTGCGCGTCGGACGGAGACGGCGCCGGAAGCGGACGAGGACGGAGTCGCGCCGGGGGTGAATCGCGGCGAGAGGGTGCGGAAAGGCGGGAGGGAAATTGGGTGAGAGCGAAACGGGAGGTAGATAGCGTGCGATACGATCGAGCGGCGGCGGCGGCAGCGGCGAGAGGAGAACGAGGGGTGGGAAGAAGGAGGGGGTGCGTTTTGCGCGTTTGTTGTCTTTAAGGCGGCAGCAGCAGCGGCGGCGCGCACCCCGTTTAACCCCGCGGCATTTTCTCACCGTCGCACCCATCGTAGTAGCAGGGGGTGCTGCGAATAAGTGCCCGGCGTTTGCGTTTCACAGTACCCGGTGCTGTTCATCCTCACCGTTCGGTGCGGCGCGGCGCGGCGGTGCGCGGAGCGACAGGGCCGTGACGCTTTTCCGCCCCCGTCGTTCGTCGACGGCGCGCGCACATACGTGGTGCACATACGTACATACACGGTCGCGCAGGTTTGAATCCCGCGTGCGTGCGTGTGTGCGTGTCTTGTCTGTACGTGCGGTACTTACGGGTCGTGTTGTGGGTTATTATCCAATTGTGGAGAGCGAGATATTGATACACACGCCGGCGCAAACACACGCGCGCGATTCTCGCTCGCAATTCTCCACCCGGCGAACGCCCCTTACCGGAAGTGGAGCGGGGCGGGTTAATTACGTCGTTGAACCCGCGCGCCGCCGTCGCGTCGCGCGGCTTCCGCCCCCGATTCGGGTCGCTCGCTTTTTCCTCAGAAGGCGAACGCGCCTGGCGAGAAACGGCTGTTCCTGTCGGCCGCGTGCGCCTTAATTGCCTCGCCGGTATTTTTTCCCTTTTACCTGGCGGAATGCCAGGAGCCGCCGCGGCGCGGCGGGAAGGCAGGGAAATTTGGCGAAATGAATGCCGTGCGCACCCGGGCGAATGATTGCTCACAGATGCAGATATTTCTGCATTCCTCTTTTTCCGCCCGCTTTTTCTGCCGGAAACGGAGGCGCTGGTAAAGCAAATTGGAGGTTCATCACTAATAAAACTTCTTCTCTTTTCTCGAGAAATGTTTATTTCGAGATATTAAGGAAACTCGCGTCGGAAATATCTTCTTTCCTCTCATTAAAATGATGATTAAGTATAAATGTATATGTAGGTCTTTCATTTTTATTTGACGTACCATTAATGTATTTTCTTGTAGAAAGTTTCAGTAGAAAAAGCCGACATAAAGCAGACACGCGGCTGCACGCACATAATATATTACGTCTTGTCAGCTGAGTTGCTTTTTATTGTTACGACTTAAAATCATTCTTTGAGAACATCGTCTCTTCTTCGAGAATCATGGAAAAATTCTGTTGAAATTTGTACGTCAATCTTACGAGAGAACATATTGTATTAACCTTTGTTGTTCAGTAACTCTATATTTACGTTATTTCTCAAAGAATATACTGCGTAACCTTTATTTTCCAATAACTTTGTAACCACCGTGCATAATGTGTATTTAAGGTATAAAAATATTATATATTACATATTTATCACATTCTATTAAGATTATGAAAAATCGTGGTATCGTGTTTCAAATATTCGGTATTACAATTTTATAAAATTTTATAAAATTCAAAATTGATGCTGATTTATTTTTCAACGTTATAAAGGTATTCTTTAGAGAAAGAGTTCCTCTCTCATACACGACTTTTGCCTATAAAATCCCAATGGTAATTCGAAAGCGGGTATCAGATATACACTGAGGAAATCGCTGTTTGTTATTGCTCACTCCTCTGGGATATCTTATACGTAAACTTTAATAACGATAAACATTCGTCTATGTCCATATTATAAAAATAATATTTTAAAAAGCACGCGTATAACATTGAATTCAGTTATCGAAAAATAATTATTTTAGAAAATCGTTTGCAATATTTAATGAATTTTTGTCAATATTGTTATCTAACTTTCACAATGTTCAAAATGATCAAAAATATTCTTATAAGCAAGGAAAAATGTGTGATTTTCAATTAATTCCTGTTAATGAGATTACTGTTATTGCGGCAAATAATAATTTTCATATGGAATATTATAGCAGTATAGAGATAGTATAATGCGAATATTCATTTTATAAATGTTAGCTTATTAAACATTAAATTATTCGAATTAATTAATTAAAGCTTAATTGTGAACATACGCGTACAACTAAATCTGAAAATCTAGGGTGTAGTGAGTCATAGCATATATAAATGTTATTTTTCTTTAGTTTTGTAATATTTTAATTTTACAAATTTCACTGTAATACTTTTATTAAATGCGAAATATTTAAATATCGCGACTTTTAATTTTTAAATAAATAATGCATCTATGAGCAATCAAATCGCGAGAGATAATCCGCGACTGTAATCTTCGGTGGAACTTTAATTAGGATTGAATCTTAACTTATCCTTATTCGCGTGGTGGAATGCCAGGAATTGCGCTGGAATGATTTACGAGAGGAAAATTTTCGCTTACGCTGCACCTTATCTATTTTTGCCGGTGATTTATTTTCGTTTCGGTGATTATTATACCGCAACTTGACGGCTTATTAGGAACAACGAATTGCTTTCACATTCAAAATTACGCCGAGCGTCGCCAAGATTCGCGTTATAATATCTCTGGTCAATCATATTATTGAGAAAGTAATTTTATTATGTAATTTGCGTTGCTAATTATAATTGATGAAACGGGAAGAGAAACCTTACGTCAACGAACTTTTCAAGCCTCTATTAATCAATTTATGTAAGCGTAATCTGTGTAAAAATCCTCTCTATTATGGAAAAATATGTTAAAGCATGTAACGGTAAATTTTTACTAAACAAAAAACTAAAGTCGAGAGAAAGAGAAAAAACTGTTGCAAAATTTCGGATATATCAAAGAACTTGTGATACTTTCGCAAAACAGCAAGTATTTCGTACTAAATGAGGCTTAATGCTCGTCAACGACGTAACCACCGGGAAGATTAATTTTAACGATCTCATTTAACTTTAAGAGGTGCTCTCGGATGCTCTCGGCGCTCTCATCTTCGAAACTCAACGAGTAAATACGACATTTTTTTGCGACTATTATTTCTGATTTTACTTCCGCGTCTCGTAGTACTCGAGGTTGTCGACGATATTGGTTTTGATACGTGATATAGGGTTTAAAAGTTTTGAAATACACTAAATTCTCAAGAGTTACGACATCGTTGTAACTGATGGGCATGAAACTTTTGTCGATCTGCCAAGTAACCCGGAGTTGGCAAAGTATTACTTTTCTAACAACGGAAGGTAGTCTCGTAACAATGCAATATTTGTTTATATTGTGACACTTTCAGTTTTCCTAACGTGCAGATTGCGGCTCAGAGTTATCATTCATCTTTTCTGTCTTTTCAAGACAAACAAGTGAATAATTTGCCTCTTTACGGCATCCTATTTTGTTCCAAGAAATATCACTACAAATTATGTTCTACGCCGTTACACCTCGAGCGGAATTATTCATTCGTTACGCAGTCAAAAGTTGGAAGAGTGACCTAATGGCGGCGTATCAAGGGAAGTTGTGAGCTGGTTTCACCTAAGGTGACAGCCTAGATGGGAGTACAACCAAGTTCTCTCAAACTACCTGAAGAATTTATTAAACTAAGAGAAAGATAGCCCTCTGGCCAACGCCTGTTGTTTATCTTGTAATATCTTTTCTCGCGTGTTTAAATTTTAAAATCATTTATGGGTTGCGTCAAACTACGTCCGTGCCGCTCGCGTTAAACACTGTACTTTAGACATGCTCTTGGGGATGATAACTTCGATCCCACTCTGCATAAATTAATTCTAATGATGGAGCTTTGAGAGAAAGAGAGAAAGAGAGGGAGAGAGAGCGAGCGAGAGAGCGAGAGCAAGAGAGAGAGAGAGAGAGAGAAAAAATGCTCTTTGGCCAAGTCGTACGACTTGAAACGGGTTATTAACGTAGGTGAGACTTTGGCTAATACCAGTCTCTAATACGCAAAGAAGGGAAACATGGTATACATGGGACTCGCGGGCCAGTACTTCTCGGAGTTGGATCCGAATTTCAATGGTCCTCCTAGAGCAGTCGATCCAGCAGTCCGTGCCCGCAAACTCGTAAGTAACAAATTTGCACGAGCGAACTTTACTCTACTCAATTACGCAGTAATAACGTACCGATAAAACGGTGGCATTAGCGCTTCGTGGCTTTCTGCTTAATGGACTTCTCTCCTCATTAGATTAATGTATTTACAAACGAGACATCGTAAATTTTTTAAGTAGAATCTTCTAATCATTTACTATTTTATTAGTCAAAGTGTACTTTGCTATTACTGAAAGTTTAACAGCCCGTTTATGTACGTTTTACGACGTTTTTTTGACGTATCGCTAATTTTGTCGAATCGGCGTCAATTGATATCGTGGATAATAGAAAAAAATTGACCGAACATGTATGCTGAAGAATCGAGAACATCGTTCAACTATAATAACTTCACTACTTATGGAGTACTGAGGAATTAATGTTTAGCGAACTAAAATTGTAAGTCATTCAACGTGAACATGGATTTTCTATTTGTATTAATTATTGTTGTTATTAATAATAATTACTAATTGAATGTATGTACAGGCATGTCATGTGTCATTGTAACAGTAGAACTTCAAATACGTGACTTTTGTTGCAAATCGAAAGTTCATTTCTACGGTAAAAGCTACGAAAAATTTACTGCAACATATACCTTTTTCGATAATTTTTCAATCGTGCTATAACTCATTTCGTTGGATTTATAGCAACTAAACATGTTTTAAATAATTTTATAATTTATAAAATTTAGTGAACGTCGTTATGTATCATACTTAATTATTACGTGAATAGAAACATATATATATATTTTTTTTCAGCAAAATACAATGACACGACACACACAGCTATACGACACGATTAATATTTTAACGGAAGTAAATGCGTAAGGGAGAAAAAGAATAGAGCGAGAGAAAGAGAAAGAGTGCGCGCGAAAGAATACGTAACCGAACGAGAGAGAATTAATTAGTATGTACAGGAGGCAGAAAGAAGGAATGCGCATTGTGAATATTTTTATTAAATTTTCAAGTTTAATGCCTTCCGTCTAAAAAATTATTAAATAAACCTAAGCATAAGTAAAAAAACTCCTCTGTATTTTTTCATCTCTCCGCCTCTCCCTTCATTTGTCTGTTAATAGACGCTCGTGTTCTGTCCCTTTGTTTGTTGTCGAAGAATTCTCCTTTCTTTTATCTTTATTAACGAGATGACGCGTGGCTTCGTGCTAACGCGAGTGACTACACGGAAAAAGTAAGCATTAAATTTTATGTAACTATGTAGTTATCGACTTTTGGATAGGGCCATTTTCAGACTGTTATTCTTATACAGAATTTTAATAATTCTATGACTTCTTTTCAGTATTTTCAAGATGTCTAGAATTTTTTACAAAAAAATATATAAAACTGTTTAGAAATTATGTCCTATCCAAAAATAAATGATTGTCAGATAAAATTTAACGAACTTATTTTTTCCGTGTAGTAACGGAAGTATTCCAGGTTCAAATCCCAGTGGTTAGGTCCCTCATTCCGCATACATCCCATATTCAGCAGGATCACAGAAGAACTTTTTAAGTCTAGGTGGCATGTTATAGTTGCTATAAATCCAACGACACGAGTTATGGCACAACTGCCAAAAATGATCGAAAAAGATATATGTCAGTAACAGTTCTTTCGTAGCTTTTACCGTAGAAATGCACTTTCGATTTGCGACAAAGGTTACGTATTTGAAATTCTACTGTTACAACGACACATGACGTGACAACGACACATACATACGTTCAATAATTATTATTGTTAATAACAACAATTAATACGAATAGAAAATCCATGTTCACGTTGAATGACTTATGCCTATTTTTACCAATTTAGATTAACTTTAATCTCGGATTAACTTATTTTTTGTCTCTTTCTAGTTCCAAGATTAGAAAAGGCTAAAAAGTAAGTTAAACTGAGATTAAAGTTAATCTGCATTGGTAAAAATGAACATTAGTTCGTCAAATATTAACTCCTCAGTAGTGAAATAGTTATAGTTCGTTCAACGATGGTCTCGATTTTTCAACATGCGTTTTCGGTCAAGCGAGGCTATTACCCACGATATCGGCAAATGCCGATTCGGCAAAATTATTGATACAGTCAAAAAATCGTAACATGTGAACAGGCTGTTACGATGCTAAATATTTTATGAATTAATGTTTATTTTTAATCCGTCGTTTATTTCAGACGTTAGGTCGTATGCGACTCGTGCTTAAAAAAATGTTTCCATTTCAAATATACACGATTGACGAAACTTATATATTTTTTTCCTTTAAGTTTGATTTGTTAAAAAATTATACCTTGAAAGCTTTTTATCTACTGAAAACTATTATCGAAATTTTCACCCACTTTTTTCATTAATTCAGATGTATATAAAACAAGGAAAGAAACTTTTTTTCTATTTCATAAAGATATTTTAACTGAAAATGCAAAATAAGTAGCTTATGATAAAAGTTTATCTTCGAACGAATTTATGCAGAATGATATTTAGTACAGCGGAAATGCTTTTTCCATTACACGAAACTGGAAATATTTCTGAAGTGCTTTGTCGTTTTACGTTTAAGCATTATGAATTACTATGAAATGTATATATGTAACAAGTTCCAAGAAGGCAGTAGTAAATCTCTTTGATCAGACATTCTTTAATGCATTTCTTTAATACTCCAAGTTTCGTATTGATTGACGGTTCTACATTTTAGTCTCTTTAAAAGATAAATCCTTAAAGCATAAAGCCATGAGATTCTTAATTTTTTACATAGCGTAATACAATTTTCAATTTTATAAACCACGCTGTGGCATTTACCGTAATCCGTGGTGTAACAACGAAACGAGACGTGCCACGTGCTTAATCCTTTGTATTCACACATTTAATATACATAATCCTCTTCGTTCAATTCAAGTGGACATTTTATTCTATATAATTATTCACCGCCGTTATTTGTTCAAGTTTTTCATGCTATTATTTACATGTACAATTTTGATGTTAAGAAAATAAAATATTCATACCTAACACTTTTTTCTCATTTTGAGAAATTAAAAAACTTATAAAAATACTTTAATATCATAATTACTCCAGATTATAGATGTTTTTTTATTTATAATAAAGAAATAAATAAAAAAAGAATTTATGTTATGTCACGAATATATCACGAATTTAACGTACGGTTGTGTATGATACTGACTTATATCACTGCGGCACAATTGTTACATCAGCCGCAGGACATCCTGCGTGTAACTCAACGGCTTTTAACGAAAATGCCAATCGTGTGTGTGTGTGTGTGTTGGGCGCATTTAAAATTGCCTGAAAGCAATTGTTGATTAGTCACGGGCGATTGTGCTGTATTTTCTGCGTTCGCAACTGATCGCTTTGTCGACCGATAATCGCGTTTCGATGGGTGACGTGACGTAACGGATTTAAATAGTACCTTTTCGCGAGTGAATCGCTTTTCATTCCGCGACGCGGTCTCGCCGCATTTGCTTCCGTGGCACGACCCGGACGTTAATGAGACGGCGCTGCACTGCATTATTATCGCATACCTTCGCCCTATCATTCGCCGGCGCTCAACATTCGTCAATATTTCCGCAAGGAGCGCGGAGTTTAATTTACATCGCGTGTAAATGCGGTGATGTATGGCCACGTGGTGGAAAAGACGTTGATTACGTATTTTATCAGCGCGCACCGAAGGGTAGGGGCGCCTTTGATCGACGTCGACCGTTTATATCGCGTACGGAAAATCGAGAACGCTCGACGAACGTCTAGCAGCACGTTAGCGTAACTCAAGAGGCATACGTTACAAAGAGGGTCGTCGGGGGCGCGGGGTGTCAACGCGCTCTTGAGACTGAAATATGGAGGCTGCTCGTTTAAAGCCATGGTTTTTGCCCCAAAGGCCATCGGACATAATACGTATAAATTATAGTCACGTGAGACAGGAGCGAGAGAGTTCCTGGGGAGGAGACGTCGAGTTTCTAAGTGTACATAAATTTTTGTCATGCGTGTTATTATATTGTCGGAAAAACTGGCTCCGTTTCAAATTTTATGGAATCACATAAATCTCGTAGAATCAAATCGACGCAATAACGTCGCTTGTTTTGAAAGCGCTTGCACTAACAAAGAAATCTTGAAGCTTCCCCGTGTGAAACGCCCTGTATATTTTTCGTATTCGTGTCACCCGCTTAAAGAGATAAAACGAAACTAATTTACGAAGTACCCGCTAACGAGAAGTGAGACTATATTTTGATTCTACCTTGTAATGGGATGAACACGTCCCTTGAATATAAAAGGAATTTAATCCTATAAATAAGAGTGATGAAACCGCCTTAGACAACGGTGATCATTCACTTTGGAGTAGAGGAAAGAATTTACGCAATGAGATTATTCTTATCGCGTGTATAAAGCGAGATTATTACGCCTGGAGTAATTTATAGGTATTAAAAGCATGTACTTAATAAGAGAACTTTTTTATAACATTAGAGCTACCAAAGCAGACAGAACATCTGGTTTGTAATTTTCTTTTTAAGAATCTAAGAAAAAAAAAACAAGCTCGTATTTATAATAACATAATAAAATTGTGAGCCATTAACGAGCAATTAAAATGTGAAGTGTTAAAAATAAAAATTTATTGTCTACAAATAAAAAATTAATTAAAAAACATGGTTTGTTAATCTTTTTAAGTTACTCGAATTTATAACAGTGTATTTTCCGAGAAATTCCATGATTTTTGTTGCAATTAATTAAATTGCTCAATTTAATTTCCTCCATACCTTTTTTTCAAAATATAAATGTAAAATACTTGAGCAATAAAAATGAATCTATATATAGGTAAACGAATAATTTGTCAGTGTTTGTCATTTTCGCATCGATATACTAACGTAGACATACCGCATTGTGTAGCTCGAGGCGCAGGCATTCGGCGGGAGTACTACCCCAATCAAGCGGCATCTTTCGATCGAAACGTCACGTGCTTTTATCCCGTACGTGGCCTATCGACGCCGCAGTTCGGCCGAGGTTCAGCCGAAATAGTTGGCGCGCGTGCACGTGTAGATACCTCAAATTGCCAAGGCCGAATCTCATTCGTGCATGGAATGACAGGACAGGCTTGGGGCTCATGGGCGTAACGTCTAGTCTCGGGGCGCGATAGACTAGACCTCCTCCGACTATCGAGTTCCTCGAGTCGCGGGGGGAAGGTCTTCTACATGTATAGCACCGTTGTTAAGGTGTACTCCGTATTGACCGGGCTCGCAGCTCGGCTGCAGCGGACTACTCGTCGCACCACTACGTGCGGGGTCTGCAAATGAATTTTTCGGACGTGTCCGACCAAGGGGGCTTCGTTATCGGAACGAGAGACACATTCTCATTGTCACGTCGCGAGGGAAGGCTCTTTCTTACCTTCGCTCTCCCGTTCTTTCTCTCCCTCGGAGGAAAAAGAACCCCGCGTCTCCCGCGTTTACGGCGTCGTTTCCCGTTACAAGGTTGAAGACACCCGTCTCCCGTCTCTCGGGTCTCTTCGCGTACAAACGTGGGAGGACGGCTCGTTTTTATTCGCGCGACTTACGCGAAAACGACCGTGCGAGGAACGGATCGCGCCGCGATCCTGGGCGGCCATTGTGAGGCGAGGCAAAAATCTCTCGCGGTCATTTTTGCACGGCGCGTAAGATTTCGAAATGGCGCGCTGCGATTGGCCGGCACGGTCGCCGTGTTTACCAATCGCCTCCGAAAGCCGATTCCGCTCCGATCGCGGCTGAACGACGCGACGCGGACGGAACGGCGGAAACTCGACGATCGGAAACGCAAAACTTCCGTGATTGATAGCTGCCCCGAGCATGAGTTTCAGAACCTATTTTCCTTACTTCGATACGTGGTTCGATTGCCCTTCGCGTCGTGAGAAGGGAATACAGAACAGGGTACAGAACGAGGGGGGGAGGGAGGGGGAGCGAGGGTTGGCAAACGTATCTCTCCGTCTCTCAATCGATTCGCGCTTTCTTGTGCATTCCAGGTGGGCATGGAACGCCGTGACGTCATACTGACAGCAGTTTTCGGAACACTCGGTGCCCTCACGATTCTAGTAGGACTCGCATTAGCAATGTGGCTCTATCTACGCGCCAGGAAGTCCAAGCGGGACGACGATCTCGAGGATCAAAACGACAACGGCGACGGCTCGAGCCAACAGCAGTCGACCACGAAGAAAAATGGCTTTCTCAATTTGAAGACGCCCCTGATCAGCACGAAGGCGCTTGGGTAAGCGAGAAATTACTTTCTCCTCCTGTTCGCCAAGTAACTAGCGACTAGCGTCGCGATGCGGCTCTGAATTCCGCCATTTTTCCTTGCCGGGAAAGTTTTCTTCCCTCGAGGAAACTGATGTTCTGAATCTTTCATCGATACATCGATACATCGATACATTAATCGCGATACACGTCTCAATGTATTCTTTCTATATTTTTATTATCCTCCCTTTTGAAATATACCGCAAGTGGCAACCTAACCAGTGGCGAAACAATATCTCAAAGTTTACGTAAGAATAAATGAATGCATTCTACGTTGACTTCAATGAAGGGTAAACAACAGCGACGTTCGTTGTGCGTTTGTCATTTCTGTTTGCCCGCGCGCGCGCGCGCGCGCAAGTTTGCCGCTGAATCACTTTGAGATCCACCGCAATGTATTCATAACTCGACAAAGAGTATCATTAATTACGTGCTCTTCGTGCGTCTCTTCTTACGACTTAAGAACGTCATTCGTTCTGTTTTACCGCGCAAAATCGAGCGCGCCGCGCAATGTTCCATTGTTACACTCGTCTCGCCGAAACCGCGATATTTTACGGCGATCGCGATTAATGGAGAAATCTCGCATTTATTCCTCTGATTAATCGAGCTTCGCGAGACGCGATTTACCGTGTCGCGATACCGTTCTCTACATTCGCGCCGAGGGCTCGCGCAGGGCGCGTCGTTATTGTCCCGAGATAAGGGGCGCTTTTACGTCGAGCGGCGCGGGGTTGCGAATATCAACAGCGGGTTGCACGTCGGTAAGTTTCCCTCGGTAATGGTGGTTATCGACGACGGGGGATTTCCCCGGCGAGCGCGAGAGACCTCGGGTTTCTCGGGCCTGGATAACGGAGAGCTGCGAACGCCGTCTCTACCTCGTTTCTCTCGTACCAGCGGCCACGTTATTGACGAACGCCGTCGTTTATATCGCTCAACGATACTCGACATTCCGAGGGCGAGGGTCGTTCATTACCGCGGGTCATTTATTACTGTCTCTAGCCGAGTAATCAAGAAGTCCCACAATTCGTTACGCGCATCGCTCGGCACGGCCAAGTCAAAGCGGGTACTTGCCGCTATTCGACCCCCTCGGCTCGAAACGTTATTTGATAACCGCGAATTTCGGATTATTGCGTAACTTGGCCAACTATGCGCCGAGATTAGCGCATATTTTCGACAATCGCCTATTATTATAAACGGCACCGTGTAATTATGTTCTCCTATTACAATCTGCGAGCCGTGTAAAATTTTTGGCATAATTGTACATTTTAAGGGAGATTCTGGACAAGTTAATAATAATATAACAGTTTTGTCGACGTTCACATTGCAACGTCAGTGTCATTAATTTTATGATTTTTTGTATGGTCTGGCTGTATGTGTTGGAGATATTGAGAAATTTAAACAGGAGTATATTTGCTCAAAGCTTTTTAATTGCATAAACTTGCTCGTCCATGTCAGATTGATATGTCAAATTTCCTGTTATTACTAAATTATGTTTCTAAAGACCGTTTTAGACGATCTATAACTCGTATCAAATTTCAAGATAGATTTCTATCTAGAATCTCTTACAGGTCATGTATCTTGATCTACGATCTGATATTTTAATATACACTTTTATATTACTTCTTGATTTTTTAACTTTTGTTTTCCGTGTTATGTAATTGTAAACTCCGATTCCTGAACTACAGATCGCGTTTAAAGTGGTTTTTAATGTAATCCAATTCTAAGAACTTTTCAAGTCCCCGGACGATCTATAATTCGTGTCAGAGATCAAGATAGAATTCTATTTATAATTTTTTTATGTTATAATATAAAGAAGAAAAGATTTGAAACGTTGGAATACGCATACTCATGTACGGTAAAATATACACATGTATCAAAATGGACGGCATTAAATTTCATACAACATAATTCCACGAAACTATGCATCGAAACTAATACCGTATTTTGACATTCGCTCTGCATACAGCATTGTGATTATGAGTTTTTCTCTTATATAATCTATGAACATATTTTCAGCGTAGTTACTTAAATATATGCAATTCTAGCTAGATAGTTAATAATATCCAAGAAAGCATAATAGTTTTGTTGACATTCGTATTATAGTGCCAACATTAATCTTGTCGGTTAAAGACATTAAGAAATTAGCTCAAATGCTTTTAATTACTCGACTTTTCCGTGCCAGGTTGATATCAATTGTTTTCATAATGTTACGCGTCTGCTTCTAGACATTCAATTAAGAGAATTTCTATAATATGATGCAACTTCGTGAATTATGTATTGAGATTAATACATTTGCTAAACAACGTCGTAATATTATGCCCTCCTTTTAAATACTTTAGGGGATTACGTAATGACGCAACGTTTTGATGATATTCGAATTATAACGACAGCTTCATTAATTCCGGTTTATTTTTCCGTCAATTAGAGATATTAAGAAATTTAAATATTAGTATTTGCTCGAGAAGCTTTTATATCCGCGCGAGTTTATCTCCCCGTTCTAGATTGGCAATCCTTTGTAATTCCACTCCTCGACAGGCATTCGGTCAAATTCTGTAAATAGAGTTGAGCCCCCTTTCGACGCGCGTTTATATGGAGTATCTGAAACAATCGTTAGCGATTCACGTAACGTGCTTTTCACGGCACCGACTAGTATTTCTGTTTGTATTTTTCTCCATCAGAAATAAGATACGCATACGATACCGTCAAAGCCGCCAGCGCGTGCGCGGCCATATGATTGACAAGTATAGAATTTCTATCCTTCTGTAATATCACGTTGAATATAACGATAAGCTACTCTCCGATTTTCAAGCGAATAAACTATTTAACGGATATTTCGATATTTGCAGAAATGTCCCGACATTTTCGAATGTTATGTTAAAACATTTTCGATGTCGGTTATTTCGCAACAAAGTAGCGATGATTGAAGGTTTATTTCTTCTACTCCCTCAAATTTCAATAATAAATTTATAAAATAAATATATAAATAAGCGTCTCTCTCTCTCGTTCGAACTTTAATCTGGTTTTACATGCGAAAATGGAATGCAGGAGGAAACGGAAATTTATTAATTTTTCATTATACTGACTTGTTTTCCTTCTTTCGACGTTTTTTCACATCGGCTCCACAAGTTGTGCGCGGATTATTTATATTTTCGCGAGAGAAGCGACATAAAAGAAAATCATTCATAAAATTATTAGTAAATTGTATTTCGGTTTTATGCCAAGTATCAATGGGAGATTATTAAATGCGGGAATAGAGATGCGCGATAATCCAGTCTAATCGTATTGGCGATTCGATTATCAAGAAATTTGCATACGATTCGGGCCCCGGGAAGCGCGTAACTGCGGGAATTTTCCGCGACAGAAGGTAAAAACAATAGCGGTGGCAATATACAATTTTCAATGGCTGTCGAGATTGTGGCCCCGAGTGTATGCGCGCGTTTTAGAAATAACGCTGTGTGACGTTTATTCTCGTGCTTCCCCCGGTATAAATCGCGATGGAGAACAAAACGGCACCATATGAATAGCTCGGGGGGATGGCGGCGATACAGCCGATAGAAAAGTAGAAATCGTTTTCAAATTTTTATAATTCATTCAGCTTCTGCAAATACGAGCAACGAACATTTTACTGCCGTTCTCTCGCGAGACGACATTTTTGTTTCTGCAACTTCATTACGCCGAGTTTTCACGTCCGCGGTTCAGTTCGAGATTAACGCGCGAGAGCAGCGCGCAAACCGTTGGGCGTCGCGTCGTGCGAATCTCCGTATGAATGACACCGCGCGCGCGTTACGCACTTGCTTACTGTTTGCGTGAAAAATAGCCGGCTGCAATTCCAGCGGACGGACTAATCCAGAAATATGTAGTAAATTAACAGAGTTCTCGCGTAATCCTCCAGTGTTCTTTTAATTCGCCATATTCATGAATGGGAAATACGGGGTTGGGGGGGCGGCGTTATGCAACTCGGCGAGACACCCCGACTGCAGGGAAATCAAGGGAGGATTTACCGCGCGGTGATTTATTTGTACAGCGCGAATAGCGGCGGCGCATTAGTATTTCGACGTTAGTTTCGCCTGTTATGATCGTTAGTACCGTAGGACCTCCCGAAGGACCTCGAAAACTTGTGCGGCGCGTCGGCGTTGAATTATCATCCCGCTTGAAACTGGCGCGCCGTAAATCCGCCCCGCTGTCGATTTTCCGAAAGTGCTCCGCGAGACCTTCGACATGGATTTACAAAATTTCTCCATCGACGTGCAGATCGGCGGCGTGATTGGTGGCACGTGAGCGTGAATAAGAATCGATTCGGGGGCGCGACCGCTAAGCCGCGCAGGAGGGAAACACACGCGTTTCGCGAATGCCCGCTATTCACGAAAATGGAAACGTCAACGGTGCATCGAGCGGGAGGCTCTTTCCGCGAGGGAGAGAACGGTTTCCGGCATTCAGCGGCGCTGAATGGGGAATTCTGGAAAACGAGTCTCTGCCAACGAGGCTCGCAAAGCTCCATCGGGCGAATCCGCCGTGTATTTCTTTTCTCTGTTTCTCTCGTGTTTCTTTTTTTTTTTTCATCAAGTTTCTCGTGACGCCGGCGCCACATAAGCGTGGGAAACGTGTAGTCGCACGTGGGGCGTGTGTATGTACGTACACACACGCGAAAGCCTGCATTCGTCGTATTTGAATCAATCTCGGGTCTACCCATCCCTCTATCGTCGAAATAGGCCTGTAACTCGCTTCGGTGGTTTGCGGTTGAGCTGTGCTTGTGACGACCGTCCAAGTGCTTCGTGACGTTGCCGTCTTGTATCGTCACCTTTTAGCCTTGGGGAAAACGGTGACCCTGTAAAGAAAAGTTGTAAGCCGGCGACGCATCGACGTTTACGTCGATACAATCGTGGGCGGGTCTGGCGACGTCGTGTAACGCGACGGTACCGAAATTGATTCACGGACTCGCAGATAATTAATTGTAAATCGCAAGTTTTTTTTTACGTATTTGTATATATTTTTTCTTGTTAAATAACACGAACCGGACATCTTAATCAATCTTTAAACGGTACACGAGTTTCTTGTACCATCTTAAACCCATTAAATTTTTTTAGAAAATCCTTTTAGCAAAGAAAATGTCTCCTTTCCTTAAAATTTTAAAATATCGCGCACGTAAACGTACAACGGCGACGTAAAGTTTCGATTACTTTTCGAGCAATAGAGAAACAAAGTTGCAAACGATTTCTAAGAAGAAACTTTTTGGACAGCTTCTTTAAAGCTTTTATAGTTCCTATATATAAATGTTTTTTATTATGTGTACCATTTGTATTAATTCAAATGTCTCATATGTTTTTTGAAAGCTTGAAATCTAAATTAAAATGCTCAAAAAAGATTTTTTGTTTACGCACATTATAAGTTCATAATTTTATTTATGTAAAACGTTTTTTAAAACGTGTTTCTGTAAAAATAATTTTAACATAAAATATTTAATCTCTTTAAAAAATTTAATGGTCTTCTAGGAGCTTTAAATTATAAATTATAAAAGCGGAAATTTTTCCTAAATTTTTTTACATATTTTAACATTGTCAAAATGAGCTCGGATACGAATGATCCACGTATGCCATTTGAGAATAGGTACAACTTGAAAAGATTAAGCCGCAATCCTTTTTATAGTTTTGTAACAAATTCTAATATATTTTTATAAAGATAAAAATTTGGTACTCAATCTCCTCTGAATATATATTAATGATTCGATTAGGAATACTTTTTACTTATATAATCTGTATAATTTGTCTATTATTCGCGAATTTACTCAGAATAAATCATGCGACGGAAGGGATTTAATCTTGATCATTTCGCTTAGCATTTAATCAGGAGTGCGCGTACGAACCGTGTGCGTTGAATTCAAATATGCAGTCTACACGAAAGACAAATCTCAGACTCACGCGAAGGCATTTTAAAGCATCAGGGTGTTTCCGCGCTGCCGAACACGTGCGAGCGAAAATGTCTGCGAGACACGCACGACATTCTTGGCCCGCGCGCGATAAACCTCGCGTTTCCATCATGTTCTTTCTGAGCTGAGTGCTTAATTAGTATATTGCATGTACCTTGCATTTGCATAAAAAAAAAAAAGCGTAATGCTTCAGTTTCTTCAGGACATATCGCGGTTCTTGCGCAATTCGATATCGCAATAAGCTCTATTTTAGGAAGCATCGATAAAGCTCAGATCATACGAATAAAAATGAAGCGGATACGGTTAGCGGAAAGCTAGGGAACCGAAGGTATCTCATATGAATAATTCTTTACTGTTTACCGTGTCTTTTCAAACATTTGCCGGAAAAATCAATGCTTAAGAGAAGAGGAGAGAAAGAGAGAAAGATATATATACGTGACCTAACGACAGAATCTCGATATATTTTCATAAAATTTATTATAATTCCTTATTTGTAAAGGCTTTATTTTAACTTTGCTATAAATAACTTCAACTTCAAGCAGAAGCAAATATTTTAATACCATTACCCACATTTTCCAAAGTACTTGCCTCCGTAAATAAAACCACTGTTCTACTTTATTCGTAAGATTATTATCGTCTTAACGAAGCCATATTTAATAATTAATATAACCTCAATTTCCATCTACAGATTGTCTTTTGAAAAAGCTTTTATTATGAATCGCATGTATCGCGATAGATATGTAGCTCAAAGACGGAAGTAATTTAGTTTTCTCCTTAATCCTTTTTACTGAAAGAAACGAGAAGAAAATGAAGGGAAACCAGAAAAAAAGCATTATTCGAGATCACAATGAAGAGCTGACCTATTATTTTTTCTTCCATAATGCATCATTGTTTTATCATTCATGTCTTAAAGAGAGACGTGCAATGCTTCGTATATAGGGGCATGAGTACAATAAGTTTCTCTACGTTAGAGAGTCTTGAATATGGTTGAAGTATTAATCAATGTCGGAAACTATCTATTATTAAGTAATTTTTATTAGAAACTGAGGTTATAAATTAATCATATACTTCTTGTAAAATAATGTTATCTTTATTACAAGTTTTGCATTGTGTTCACGTAAAATTTCCAACTTTTTCTTAAAAGTCGTATATCTTTGCGAAAATAATAAGAAATTAATAAGAATGTAGAAAACAAGAATGTTTTTGTGAAAATTGATCTCGTTCTTTTTCTTTTTATCTTTCACCAAGCTTTAAAGCTTGACTCGTATAAGATATAAGTATGTCACATCTTTTATTAAAAAGTCTGTATGTCTACGTGATCGATATAAATGCTTGAAACTTTCCTTTTAGAATAACATCGGTTTTCAAAATATCAGATTTTGTTTTGAAGTTATAATATGTGTTAATGAAATTTTCAACATAACACAGATACATAAACAGATATTAGGAAGAACTAAAATTATAAGTCAGACACTTGTACAAAATACAAACCATTGACGAATAAAAAAGTACTCGCTACTTTGTTTAATATATATTTTTTAATATTACAAACCAGAACAAGGATGAATTTAGAACAACATTAATTATATTTTATATTTTCTCCTAATTTTTCAGCAATATCATGTGTGACTAAGTTGAATATTTTAAAATTCAAATTTTTAAAAGTTAAAATCTTTTTCTTCTCGTATTTGGATATTTTGACGAGCGAATGGTCTATTTTTGACTAAAAGTTGATATATATGTATATATGACGTTATGAAGATGTAGCAGTCAAGTTTCTGTTTGGATCATATCAAACATAATATTGTACAAAAGTCTCACGCGGTTTGTATTTTTTGTAAAAAACTTTGGTACTTGTACTTCAGAATTATGTGGGCATTCCCAAAGAAAGAGTGTCCCCGACTGACCAAGTATGTGGTTACTCTACTTGCCGCGTGTCCTTTTAACATTCTCCTGCGGAATATTCTAGAAAAATTTTTATTCATGACAGAATTATGGTATTTGAAGAATATTTCAAAAATTTTGACTTTATGAATTTTTACGATATTAATTATTAGTACTTTTCACGATATTTTGTTAAATTAAAATATGCAATAAGTATAATGTGATAGCGTGTTATTTAAATTAAATGATGAACTTGTAATAATGACAAGTATAGCTGGTTAAAATAATTGCTTAATTTATAAAAATAAAATCGTTAGAAATATTGAACTTGGTTCAATATCTTGATTCTGTCGTAAATTTATTAATAGATAAAAAATCCGTTACTTATTTTACAAGTTTGTTTATCAGTTTATTGTAATTCGTGAAACTTTTAACTTTTCATGTTTAACAATCGCGTGTATTTAGCTATTCGAGAAACTGAGAGGCACCATATGTTGTACACTCGGATACTGAGATTGTTACAATGTTTCGCAAATGATACATATTGTCATCCTGTTACTCGCGACAGTAGAATTGATCCTGTAAGCAGCTGCGCGCAACCAATGTGAACGTGTACAACAGCACGGAATCCTAATTACAGATACGTCATTTGCGTCGTTGGCTTCATCCTTAAGCATTTAATTATTTATAACGTACAATTTAGTCCTTGGAAAAAAAATACCGTCTTCTCTTTCGTGTCTTTATGCCGATTTATTTATTACAAGATATCGTGAATACCAAATTTCATGAATAAGTCAAGTCTACTAGGTACACGGGATGTTTCCAAGATAAACTATCTTTTCTTATTTTTTCAGTCATCATTGAAGATGGCTCGAAACTGAGAAACCAAAACGTTCAGTGAATATTATCTATTTAAATATTGTTATTCTCCGATACGCACTATGTTATATTCTCAATATCTCTTAATTTTATAATTTTATAATAGTTTCTACTGCCACTATCGAGAGATTTTACTTAATTTTTTTATTTCCTTATTTTTTTTAACGTATAATACGACATATAATATACGAGAATATGTCGTAAGCTATAAGGCTATCTCTCTTTATTAACGGTTCTGGAAAATATACTTACATGTAATACTTGAAATGCGTTTGTAAATGCACTCGGTTTGCCGTATCAAATATGGATAGACTCGGTTCGCTTAAATTTTACGAAACTCATAAAATTTCTCTCCTTAAATTATCCGGGCGACTTTTATTGTTCTACAAGTTTTCAGCCAGACAGGGTATTAAACTTTCCGAAATAATATCGAAACTCGTTTAATCCAGATAAATTTAATCCTTTAATTTTTTTACTGAAGCAAATTTTTTTTATAAAATTTAGTTAAAATTACATTTTAAATTGTATGCACGAAAGTAAATAATGTGAATTTGCAAAATTTTATACAATAATCTATCTATACGTTGAACTCTGTTAAATAAATCTCTCTGTAAAAATGAAAGAACACGTTTGAAAAATACATTTAACCCACTTTTATGCAAAATGAATTATTAAAAAGAAAACGTTACTTATTTGGAAAATAAGTTAGATGGATGAGAGATAGACATGGCTGGAGCATTAATTATCTTAAACATTAATGTCTCGGAGAAACCTGCGAGAGTTTTCCATTACGTAGCTTCAATATTAATCGAAGGCCAGCGGCGATAAATTGTTTCGGAATGGAAGCTGAACAAATTGGCACGGCGGGAGGTTAATTTAAGCGCGTTTTAATCGACGCGATTACACCACCGTCTTGCGCTCAGCGGGAAACGGCGAATGCTCTAATAAGAGGTAACAAAGTAATTAACATCGATTAACGTCCGAACGACCTTACTGTGTCCAGCTTTATTCATCAAAGTCAATCGTTATTACGTCACGTCGCGCTTTATGCATTTCGCTGGAGGAGAGAGAGAGACGATAAAGATGCCGTTTTAGGTGAAAACCTTCTCGCTGGAATAGCTGCAATTATCTACGAGAGAATTTGTTTTCACCTCGCAGTAGACTGGGTTTAACGAAGTCAACAAACGATTTATCGCGTTATCAAAGCAACTCTGTCTCCTCTGGCTTCCATTGCAAAAAAGATGCAGCGTTAATTAAATTAATTAAACTTAGAGCGGCGTCGGACTAATGGATTAAACTAATATACAGTTTCGGATGCGCGTTACAGCTGTGTACTAACAATAAGCTATTATACGTCACAAAGCAATTCCCATAAGTGTAGCATTGTACCGAAGCCGCGTATGAATTTTTCCAGTTATTCAATATTTATGGCGAGCACACATCTCTTGTAATGTTGGCTGTCCGATGTCTGTGCTCTACCTTTTTTCGCTCTTTCCTCTTTCACGCTTCTCGCTCTCTCCTCATCGTCTGCGGTCGTCCTTTCTTCTCTTATTCTCTCTGCCTTTCTTCCCCTTCCGATTGTCTGCTGGATTCCTATTGTCGACCGATCGATATGCAACCGTGTGAAGGAGAGAGAGAGAGAGAGAGAGAGAGAGAGAGAGAGAGAGAGAGAGAGAGAGAAAGAGGATACGAAGAGGAGAGAAATGGCAACGTAAGAGACGATGCGAAGCCAAGCGCTAGAATAGACAGTTACTATACTTACAGATTATTATCGAGGTTTTAGATAATCTCCCGTATAATGAAACGCGTGGGAATTCTCCGTCGAGGCGAAAAATGCGAATGGGGAATATTACTTTTTGCCTCGTAACGGCGACCACTCGGTCTCTCACCGTAATGCGGCATTTCAAGTGCGGATAGCGTTTAATATCGCAGTTATAACGATGTACTTGGAGATCATAAAGGTTTAGCTGAAGCATCGGAATGATTTATTCTAGACATAAGGAGTACTGCCGTATAATCATATCCGCTTTAGGCGAGACGCAGCGGATAATGCGGAAGTCTTACGGTTTCAAACGAGAGTACGTTTGTTTCGAACTCGGGATACGTAAAAGAGTCTTTAGGATCTTATAAAGAATTTTATGCTTTTGATCATCAAACTCTCTCTTCCCCCGTCTGGATAAAGTCTTGAAATCAGCTTCCGGAAAATAATTGGAATAAATTAGACTGCGTAAACTCTGTTTATATCAACTAAAATAAAAGAATATAATAATAACGATTGGGAAATTCTTTCTCCTCCATTGCAGATTTTACTATTTACAATTTTACAATTACTTTTCACGAAATCCCGTACATTCGAGTTAAAGAAAAATCAGTCTTGGCGCGGGGCGAGCACGAAAACGATTTCACTCGGTTTCGAGAGGGAAGAAGGTTTTGCTTTAGGGTGGCAACAGAAATGACTCCTTTGGGACAAAAGGCAAAAACACTTGTGCTTGAAATAGAAACGGCGGGTACTTAGCAGTAACAGTAGACTTTCGCTCTGGAAACGAAAAAAACATCGTTTGCCGTTGAAGTAAAACTAGAACGAAAAATAAGATATTTATTATATTAACTGGAGAACGGGCGATAAGAAAACGCGGCATTAAATGTAAGAAAAGTGAAACACGAGTTTGACACGAAACAGTTCAGAAAATACTATTATAGATTATACATATACTATAACACGAGCGTGTAGAATAAAATATTTCTCTGCAGGGAAAGAGACAGAGAGAATGTTCCAACATACTAAATATTCTTTATAGTACTTGAAAACTTTCCGTTTTGAACTGACAATGAATGAAATCTGTGTTACATTATTGATGTAACTTGAAAGAGTTTTCTGTTTTTTAATGAAATGTGTTTGATAGTGTTTCACTGCGCATTAAATGTGCTTTTGTTTTTTCACTCGACACGTGTTTTCAAAGTGTTTTAAAACGTTTTTAAATGCTTCGAAGCTTTTTGATGGACTAATGTTGTGATTCTGCCGACATACATAAAAGAAAGCAATTTCGTACAATAAAGCGAACACGCTTTTGGTTTCAGCGATCTTGCTACATTCATACGTGCGTTTAGCGTTAGCTTAGTTAGTATTAGGTCGTTTCAAAAGTCTGCGTGTGCGATGTTTTTTTTTTCTTTGAAATTCAATTGAATTTCTTGAATAGGGGAATATATCAATGGAGGGAAGAAAGAAAGAAAAATAATAGAAAAAATATACATATATTTGTTATTCGTGCATTTCTTTTTGCATCAAATTGAGAACAGGCATTTTGAGACGATTCGCGCGGATCTCTCGACATGTAGTATCACGGCGAAAGAAATTCTAATCCAAAACGAAAATGATTATATATTCCATTAGTTCGCATGAGAGATATCGCCTCCCATTTCTAAATCTTGAATAGAAAGAAAGTTGCTAAACTCGTATCCCCGAGTTCTGACCAATTCCACCTGCCTTTTCCCACTTTTGAGCGACGTAAAAAGAATAGGAAATAGTTTGCCAACTTCCTGAGGCAACAACGTAACTGCTGCTACCGGATTACGTGGATCTCCCGTGCGATAGACTAAATTTACTTTCGTTTCCCCGAATACGAGTGATATTCCTCCCACAGCGAGTTTTTAAAATTGGAATCATTTTGCGCCATATACCCGGACTTTGTTACTTCATTAATTGAATAGGCTGCAACGCGTTGAGGTCACGGTTTTACCGTGGAACAATGCACCACAAAAGGCGCGTGGGATATAATTAATGAGGTCCAATTGTAATAAATTCTGCCTTTGGAGAAGAAAGCTTTCCGTCGATTTATAAGCAATTTTCAAACATAATGGCATTTTAATTCAAATTGACACACAAATACAGAGAATGCTACTCTGATTACATGAATATCTCATTTTTAAAACAACTTTATCTTTTTCAAACTATTAACAAACATATATGACTCTTCATTTCATTATACGCGACAATGCAGACATTACTTTGATGTCAAAATCAGCAGTATATCGCAATCGGGAATGTGAATTACGCAATTACAATTTTAAATTTATTAAACTTAATCTTTTATTATTGGTGAAATGGAATTTGAAAGTGAATAAAACGCAGAAAAACGTAAAGAAACCAAAATTTTCCCAACAAAATTGCTTCCATTAAAGTTTTTACTACAGTTAACAAGTCTGGTAAGTTCGTTCGCTCTCTCGTAAGTTAATTCGCTTTAGCACGAAAAGTGCGAGCTCCGTCTATTTCCTCTCGCGTGAGTGTCGCCGCGCCTTTACCAGCTAACTTTGAACTTGGGCGAAGGTGTGATTTTATACCCGGTCATAAAGTTTTCAGACGTAGGATAGACTCAGGTGGTTTCCTTTTGATGGATGGAGCAGGGCGAACACAGGGCGAACAGGGAATGAGCGAGAGGGCGGGAGAACTTCACCATTGTTTTCACGTTGCGGTGGCTATATCCTTCAGCGCTTGGAATTCCGTGACCATAAGCTAATGAAATTACCATGGTCCTCGCGTGACGTATATGAGCTGTCAGCGTGCCACTTTTGCGCGACCGTATATCCCGATTTTCTGGATTATCTACAGGCGCATAGTTAACCACATTAACCGCCCGTCATACCGTCAATCATACCTTACACGAATGCGATTGATTAGTGATTATTTTTCGAGGGAATGCGCGTTACTTTTCGAATAAGCCTAACGAAACACACGCAAGAATGCTCTAAATGCGTTATAAAATAAATAAAAATAAAAAATACGTATTATTTATAATGCGTTTTAACGCACGATAAATATCGATAGAGATAAATACTCCCTTTAAAAAATCGAATTTTTATTGTCTCCATGATAAAAAAAATTATTAAAAGATTTAATAATAATTAAAATTTATTATTAAAATTAAAAGTTATTAAAAAATTCAACTCAATACGTATGTAAAAATTTTTAAATGGTCGAAAATAGTAGTGGGATTTTCTGAAAAATGTGACATTTTTTGAAAAACCAATCTCACGAGAAACGACGCCGTAGGATGCTGGCAACAAGCGATGTGTCTTGCCGTATTTATTATAAAACGTTAATTGTTGAAAAGCACGTTACTTTTATATTGTAGCTCGATAATCCTAGTGGACTTTCTGGCGCGCCGCGACTCTTTGATTTATTTGCGAGTGATTTAGTGTACGGGGCGCCCGGAGCGCGACCGTATAATATTTCGGTGGATATTGGCCACGGGCGCGTTATCGAGATATTTAAGTTCGGTGGCCGTTGCGCTCGCGCTCGCGCAGCTCACTGCTGGCTACAGGAAGCAGAAGGTGTAAATCACGAATGATACGGGGTGTTACTCGTTGATGCAGATGGTGCACGGAGAGAGGATGTACACGTCCCCGAATCCCGCATACCGATACGCGTGATGCATCGCTCGTCCCTCGTATGACGTGTTTATGCACTGCAGCGTGATTAGCAGACGCTCGTTCGCGCCTCGCAAGCTCGTCCGACGAGCATCCGTGGAGATCCTCAAGAAGTAAATAACGACCACCCCATTCGTTGCGGTAAAATAAATAGGTAGGATGGTTTTCGGTCGTCGGGCAGACCTAATATTAATTCTAAACATTACGAAATTCTGAAAATTCTTCGGATATCTTCGTCTGAGATCTGAACGATAAATAACTTTGATGTGCAATTTACTGCTCTGAACAATAAATTGTTTGTGGCGATAACTGAAATACACATGCGATCTTTATGCGTTGCGCAATATATCACGTGAACGTTAAAATTTGAGCAAGAAAAATTTTTATGGAAACTTTTCGGGGATTATAATATTTCTACAATATTTTCCAGAATTTCCAAATGATATGGACATAGTATATCTAGTTTAATAAACGTTTCTATTGTTTTTTTCTCAATATATTTCTTCAATTTGCAATTCCTCAACAATGTTAAAACGCTATTCAAAATCCTAAATAAATTCTAGATTCATTATAAAAGGCGTATCAAGTTAACAAATTCTTGTCCAAGTCCATGATAAAGAGCCTCATAAGTGCATCCTTGAAAATACGTCTTACGCTGAAGACGGCTATTTTTAACTCCGGCAGCGAGCATAATTCGCGTGTTATTTTTCGTACCGTGAAAAATCGTATCGCTGATAATATCGAGCTGAGGCGCGGATAGCGGACCATTCATTCGCGATGATATCGATATACACGCGGCCGAGAGTAGAACGACGTTGCGCCCCCAAATCGCATTTCTACCGCGGTAGGTAATTTTCATTAATTATAGATTTGGGCGCCGGATCGCGATACGCCGAATTGCACAATGAGCGTAAAAAGTACTCTCGGGCGGTTATGGCACGCAACGTAACAAGTGGCATCTGTTGCATTCCGTCGTTCTAAGTGCTGCGAAACACTTGGTTACTTGGCGCGCTGCCAATTGGCACACTCCACTCCCCCTCCGGCTATAGCGGAACTTATCGCGCACGGCGTTGCGTTTTCATAACGCCATTTTTCCGGCGCCCCGGCACGAGGCGTTGAATAATTTATCCGTTCGACAGTGACAAAGAAGTACGACGCGATGTACGATTCGCAGAGACATCGGTCGACGAAAAAAAAAAAGGGGGAATTGTTGAACGTGTGTATATGCACGAAGGGAAAAGGGGGTGGCGTTTTCATCCCAATACGCGTTCGCGTAAATTAACAATGCAAACGAAATTACTTCGACGACACTTGTTTAATCGACCCGAAAAAACTGGGGATCGGCTTTTCGTTGAAGTCAACGCGTGACAGTGATCAAAAAGCGACACCGCGCTCAGGTCTTTTTTTATCCTTCATTGACACGCACAGGAGTTCATCGTTTCTCGTCGTAATAAATTTCAGAAATAGAATCAGGATTTATGAATTTTATAAGAAATCTCTGAGGACACTTTAAACATTTAGACGCTATTAAAAAATTAAAATTATACTGATCGTGCCACTTAATATTTTAAAGGGGTAAAATGAATGCAAATTGTGTTTTAAAATTTTTTAAGCGTGTGTGAAGATTAATTGAAGCGGAAAATCGAGGTAATACAGTTCTCGGGTTGTATAAGTAACTACAGTTGATTAATGATAATAGGATTCACGCGCGTACAACTATCGGCGTGTATATTAACAACGTGCAACGAACAATAAATAAATAGCAAGTTACTTACCACATGATTGTTCAGTTATCGCCCGATGTCTGCCCGAACCTTCTTCTTGTTTCCTCGCTGCTTTTTTGCGGTACACACCCATACACACACACACACACACATTGCGCACTCGTATATATCGCAAACTCACACATCTGCGTAAATGTCGTTAATTACAATCGCGCGCGCTCGCGCGCTAATTATCAGAGTAGGAGCTATCGGGATAATGACTATCAGAAATACGACGGACGTGGCATTTTGCATGGCAGACCCGAAATTAATCACACGCGACGCATGCTGTATTACGATATACATTGCGACATTTCGCAACCGCAGAGGATTTTAACAAATCACCGAATTTACGCTATTACGGTTGGCAAATGTTAAAATATATTGAATTAATTGCGGGCGCATTTACTAAAATTTGTCCTCCGACGTACGCTATGACAAAATAAAAATGAGCTTTACTTTTTAAAAAGCTTGAATTTCGCTTAAATTAAATTCTGTTGAAATATCATTCTAATTGATCATGATATAAATTCATTAATTAAATAGATTATTTATAAATGATTTGCATATCATATTATTTGATTATTGTAACATTTACATAAGAAACCAAAAGCTGAAATTACATGCGAATAATTCCTTTTTAAAAGAAAATTCTCGGTGGACAAGATTGTTAATCTCCATTAACTTAAGCGATGAGTTTAAGAGCATAATATGCGATAATTATTCCCATCCAAATTAAGTCGAAACAAGAAACGGTATTGCTTTACTCATTGTCAGACTAAATACTACGACTTTACCTTATTATCTTATCCGATAATATCTTACGAAATTTATTCGGTGACACGACGGTGACGAATTCGCTGGCACAAATCACTCCCGTTTTACGACGTAATACAACACGCGCGATACAAGGAAAAATACTGCGGGCCCTTGCCCGCACGCTCGAGCCTCGAGCTTCGTGGAGCTTCGTGAACCCGCGGGTCGCTGCGTACAAGGTCAACTTGGATAAGTACTTGTTTCCATTCGCACGGCGCGGGCGATCGGCGACGCTCGAGCGTGCGGGCAGGGCGGCATGGAGTGTCTCTCCGTGTGCCGTCGTAGGACGTGGTGACAATGAATCGTTGCCTCGAAACACGATCGCGATGGGTGTCAGGTGTCAAACACTATCATTACCCACGAGGCAGTTAGCGCGCCCGCGCGCGATTAATTAACTCCCACAATTACCGACTTGCAAGACAACGGTAATTTATCGAAGCGATTTCTCGCCCGTCTCGCACGATTTACTCGCCCGAGACGGGAAATTGTAAATTACTTTTTAATTACGACGGGCGACGTTGTTCCCCTTAATTTTCGGATTGCGCGAATCGCAAGATCGCACGTGATTCAATGGATAATGAAAAATCATGATACGTCGATCGTTTAATCGATAACGCGTGAAATTCGCAAAATTTATACATGAGAATTGTATCACGCGTGCAATGGCGTGAATTTAGGTCGTATTCTCGGGCAGTCTGTCGCATTTTAATTAGTCATTAACTTGATTTTATTAATCGCACCGTGTTGCATGGCATCAGGGTGAAATCGCGAATACGAAACGAGTCGAATCGGGAACAAAATCGAGCAGCGTCGCGACACGATTAATAAATACCTATTGTCATAATTAATTCCAACATTTTAACGTTACGTTATTTACGTGGAATATATAAAATACATCTCAGCTTTAGAAATCTACGAAATTCACCAAGTGAAATTTTAACGATCAAGTGCAATTTGCACATCAGTGATTACAGAGCTTTCTCGCTATTTACTATAGAAATCTATTTCAAGACGTTCAAGACGTGATAATAAAATAATATAGTGTATTATGTGTGATCACACGTGATTAATTTCGGGAGCGCAATGCAAAGTCGTCGCGCGATCGTCTGATAACTTTTAGTCTAATTTTTCGTCTGTAATTATACTGTGATAAATAGCGCGTGTGTGATTATAATTAATCGGCTTTTCGTGAGTGAATATTGCGTGTGCCATGAACAACAAAGCGAGACAGAGAGAGACGAGAGAGATCCGGAGTGACATTGGTCAACAACAGAGCATAATCGTAAGTAATTAATTATTTGTTACTTGTGGAAATTAATTAGTCATCTCCGTTACATATGATATATTTCATATGCCATTTTAAATTACCGCGCAATATAATACGTGCAGTGTTTTATTATTATATTAAAAATTTTTAATTAAAAAGTATATAAAATGTTTAATAAAATATTCCGTGTATATATGTATATATACATATATATATATAATTTAAAAAAAAGTAGACTTCTGTTTGTTATATTAAATTCAATAAAAGATTATTATGGAATTTATTATTTTATTAATTATTTCCACAATATATGTTATAAAAATGTTATACAACGGTCACGAAATATTCTATAGTCAACCTTAATTTAAGAAATCCCAGGTTCATACTGTATAATTTTAATACTATTAAAAGATTAATTTTCCATCATTTATTTACTTCAAAATTTGTAGTTATGATCACTGATGACTTTTGGCAATGTAAGTGATAGCGCAAGTGTCTCGAAACTTTTCCGGTCCTCTGTATGTTATTAAGTCTCTTTCGGGGAAGACTTGAGCAAACTTTCGTGAGATATCCGATCTGTTCAAAGTTAGTTATTGTTGATTCGAGGCGAAGTGGAGTTGTACCTCCGAGTCAGCTAGCGCCCTAATCGAAAATCGTTGGAACAATTTCTCGTGAGGTGTGGACAAACGACGCTTACATTTCTCGCCATCCATTCTTCTTCGAGAGCGGACGTAGAAATACGACGGCCGTCGTCTCGTGCCATAAATAAGACCGTATTAGGACACACGGCTCCTCGGGAAGAGACCCACGAAACTTGAGTTTCGCCATCGATGATGATATGGTCGACTGACACCGCGTCGTACATCGCGCGTCGAGTAGAAAAGATTGCTCGCTCCTCTCACCTCACACAAGCTCTTTATGCTCCCGCAAATATACACTCGCGTAGCTTCGAGAACAAACTAAACTAGAATAATCGAATAAAAATACGGATTAAATAGAGAATATTTTTTTTGCAACAAAATCTACAACACAATCTAAATGAAAATGACTGATGAAATTTTCAACAAAAGCAGAATTATTATTAAATGGTGAATCAAAAATACTTATGCCATGCGTGAGATTTTGATCTCCGAAATTTTTCGTGAGTTTTTTAAAAACCGAGATCCCTGAATTGTCCTGAATATTATCCATAAAGAGAGAGACAAAGGGGGAAGCGTTAGAGAGGGAGCGTTACACGGAGTCTTTTAAAGGGACGCTACAAGTATGTCCGACTGCAGAGTTATCGAAAAGCGTGCTTTGTCGACGTCAAGTTGAAAAGGAATGTCTGAGGAGAGAGGCTTTACGAGCTACGCTCATCAAAGGCCCCTTCGAAGGGGTCTTTGTGCGGAATTGAACATGACAGTCGCGACAACGGCCGACAGCGAAATCCTGATTTACGAAGCGACATAGTTCTTCGCTCTTCGGCTAAATCGGGGAGGGAGGAACATACATCTTCCTCTCGAGGAATATTGTCGGGCGTCGTATCACGAATGCGACCAAGTCGAGCAGCGAGGAAATTTGCCTTGTAGCGAATGGCGACTAATTAATGCGAATAAAAATGGAAAAGCAAATGCTCTCGGTATAAGATTTCCCCTGTAGAAGCAGAGACCTTTATTTTAAAACAAAAGTGAACGTATATATTTTGCGTTATCACTATCTCAGTTTGTCGAAAAGAATATATTGATTGGAAAAACGTGATTGGAAAAATTCGGCAAATAACGAGCAATTTATACGCGAATTAAAAAAAAATCGGTTAAATGAATACACTGCATGATTAATTCATATCGGGACGCGGTACGCGAAATATCGCCTATCCCGCGGAGGAGGCTGTTACGAAACCATCCACATAAAGAGTGGAAAAGTGGAAGTGCTATAAGTAAGTCCAATGTATGGTCCTTGTAGGTATTTTCACGAGGCAGGCAGAAGGAAGATAACGGCCTTTCGCTCGAGCATCGAGTCATTTACGATATACTAGAGTGTTTATCCCCTGACTTGCCCCCACACGCCAAAGCTTTGTATCGGGATTTCATCGCAAATATTGGTTTTGTGGCGGCAGGTGCTTAGGCGGTTTGCAGATGCGCATTTAATACATGATATCGGATACCGGTCAATTTATTAAGGAGCAACATGGTAGCTCGAATAATCCCTTGGGATGCGAATATTTCCGATGAGTATTAGAAAAGTATACGAACGCTATAATGTATATATAGCGACAGCGTATAATGTGATTGAGAAATAATGCAACCCGTATTTATAATGCGGCGCGGCGCGCGATCGATACGAGTCTGTTTTTGGATTAGAGTTTCTGGAACAGCTATTACCATTATCACGTCAGGAAAAGATTACATTATATGTATAATCTCTACACAGTATTTGCCGAAATAAGTGCACTTCTCTTTCTTGCACGATTATTCGCGTATTTTGATAGAATGCGCACGTAATATCTGTCCGTAAAATCTCTCTTTCCTAGTCTTCTGTTTCGTTCTGTTAAAAAAAGGGTCGCGTATTTTAGCCGAAAAATTCGGCAAAAATACATCTTGTGTGTGACAGGTTACACAATTTTTGCATTTATCGATTACTCGAGCGCAATAAAAATGAAATATTTGTGTGTTATCAGCAACGCTTATATGAGAAAGAAAACCGCTGATATGTAAAATTGTGGACATTAGCCGATCGCGCAGCAGCAGTTATTAATTGCGAAATAATTTTATTCAATCGTGCCTAGTAATTAACTCGCGCACGATCAACGGCGTGACTGCATATTATATTTCGGAAGAGTGTTTATCATTTATTTCGGCCAGAGATAACGTGAGTTTCGCTCGCTAAGGTAAACCATGGTAGTTAATCGGATTTATGTCTAAGAGATCCAATACCGTGATGCTGTCCAAATATTGAATTCGATCCGGCAAATCCCTGTAGTAGGCGCTTTACTTGCTCTCGCGCGCGCTTCGTATAACGTTATTTGTAGCTCAATAAAACAGTCGCACTTTCTATAATATTACCTGAATTATCCAAGCGATTCGGTTTATTGTTTATTTATTATCGCCTCTCTATTTTAAGAACAGAAACTTGGGCTGGAAGTTTCGATTCTGTACTTTTTTTAAACATGAAAAAAAAATTTTTTTTTTCATCAGATCTTTTCGCAGATATTAAGTGAAATTATTTGACGCAACGACTTCATGCGCAGCTCGCGTGATTATCGTCGTATCAATTACACAAATTAAAAATTACTCATGTAAATGAAGAGTGGACCGCAGCTGCGTATGGATCGTGTAGAAAATGATGGCGTATAGACGGTTCTTTACTGGCGATGATATATTTTCATGCACGTGTGTCTTCGTATTCGTATGACAGGTTCTCTCTTTTCCAGTAGGCATATCCGTGAGTAATATGAAGTGCGTATGTTTCGCGCGTTGCATGTGACAAACATCATACGTGAAGGATGTCAGCCACGTGTATACCTTAACATTCATCCGTTTGCAATTCTTGTTCCGACATCAGCTTCTGGTTATTTTTTTCACGTAACACTGGCCAACTGTATATACTGTCGTACTTTTAAAACATGCGCAGATAGATGCAACTTTTACATAAACTAGACGTACTATTCACATCTATCGAGATTATAAAACGTGATTTATTTCTGTGAGACGAATGTACACTACATTATACAGAGAGGGATTTTGTACGTATCTTTTGTACATACGTATTATCTTATAACCATTTATTAACTCGTAATATTGCAGATTGAATTTTTCACCAAAAAGAAAAATGATTTGTGCGTCGTAATATTTTGCATCAATGTTTTACTTTAATGCGAAATAACTTGCAAAACTTAAACATGCAAAAATTCAGTTGAAATACGTGATATTTTCCATTTTTTTTTAAATATTCGCTGAAAAAAAATATCTTATTGAAGGGATTTTTCTGAAATTAATGGCCAGTGGTCTAACGTAATTCAATATATTATGAGACTTTTTACTGAAAGGACGTATTTTTTTATTGTCGGGTAAATTATATTAATTTTGTTAACTAGAACAGTTAACGAGATAACGTGTCACGTTAGGTTGAAAATAGAAAGATTAAGGATATCGGACATACGATCTCTTAATCCTTAATATTCAGAATTTACGTGAATTTACGACACTAGCACACGTAACACTTAATTTTATTCGCGTAGATACAGCATACAGCGGTTTTTAGCGTAGGGGAAAAGCGTATCTCTCGTTCAGTGACGGTCGCGGTTCGCTGGCTGAAAGATTTAAAGCTCGACTCTCCCGGCTGGAATCACGGCCGTTCGAAATCGCCGTCGTCGCCACGTCGAACGATACGCAATTCCAACTTCTCCTCGCGATAATCGTCGGATTATTCAACAGTAACGACCG
Organism: Tetramorium simillimum; assembly: GCA_011636635.1. NCBI lineage: Eukaryota > Metazoa > Arthropoda > Insecta > Hymenoptera > Formicidae > Tetramorium > Tetramorium simillimum. The sequence goes on from VBVQ01001195.1 coordinate 32,832, forward strand.
AATTGAGTAATTCCTATCCGGGCGTCCGTAATAACGTCTCGCGCGGCAGATCCTGGAGCGAGTTAAATTCGGACCCAATCCAACTCGAAAGCAAAGAGCTTAGTTAGTCACATTCTGCGAGGGAAGGATTAACTCAACGATGGGACGATAGGAGGGAGAGAGGGAGAGAGAGAGAGAGAGAGCGTGCTATCGGTGCATGTGATCATCGAATGAGATAACGGTTCGATCGGTCAGCACATTATCTCGAGACTTACTTATTTCGTTAACGTTCACCTGTCGAGAACGATTGACAATCCAAGAATTACCGCGTCTGTATTCATATCGCGCTTTTAGCATCGAATTAAAACACAAGAAAGAAAAGAACATAAGAAAAGTCTGGCACGAAAATTTCCACGCGAGGGAAACGACGATCGTCTTAATTTTCAGTGAAATTTACTTTGTGCGAGATCGTTTGCGCAACGCTTTTTAATTAGGATTATAAACGATTCTGCGAATATAAGCTGGGAGTATCGCGTGGCTTACTCTCATGTTGTTGCCCGAAGCTCTTTCGCTCAAGAGCGAAAATTTCAAAGGTGTGAGTCGGCGGTTATATATCGAGTAAGGCTCTATTTAACTATAACTAGACTTTAACTAGATGAAAACTTTAATCATATTTCATCCGGAAAATTGCTTCGTTAAGATTATTCGGAAAAGAAATTTTGCGCGTGTTTACTCGGAAAACATCGGGACGTACTTTTAATTAGAAAGGAGAGATTGACCTTTCCTCTCTCGGATACGAATACGCCTGCAAACGTGAATTGTCGTAAGGAAGTTTAGGAATAAACGTTTGTGAACATTACCTCCGGTATTAGAACTAACTTGACTCCGTATACATACGGGATATCCCTGGCGAAGGAAATGCTCTCTTTAAGGGAGATGGTCCGAGGTAAAGAGGTAGAGGATAAAATAAAGAGAATTCTGCAAATGTGACGTTTATATAGCGTTTGCTTGTTCGAGCCGTTCCCGAATTTCCGACCGGCGCGGCGGCGCACATTCGCGTCGTGTCAATTTTTGCAATTAGCAAAATTGGCATCCGACGCGAGAGCGGATTAGTGACTGGCGTAATTGGCGCTTCAGTTGTGTATTTATTAGCCCACGCGCGAGAATTCTCAAGGAAAAAAAAGAGTAGGTACCTTGATCCAGCGGTAACGAGAGGGGAAGTATCGATGATACATCACGTAATGCGGTTGACATGCCAGAATTACTCGTAGCCTACATACATGAGCCTTCATGTGCAGCGGCAGTTATGTCGGGGATGTAGGGCCAACGTTACCGTGCCAACGTTGGTCACGTGTATCTAATTAGGTATCGTGAACCACGGACAGCCGATGTATGTAGGTATATGTCGCGGCTATCCTATTAACCCTTAAACCGAGATGTCACCAAAAGTATGTACGTAATTAAATTAGGAATGCCGATTTACGGGGCCGATTTTTTTTTTGGTGTAGCGTGTGGCGTGTAAGTATTTTTTTAAATTAGCTTATTTATAATCTGTGCAAAAGAATGCACAACATACATATACATAAAGTGAGATACTGAAAGTTGTTGGAAGTACTACTAAGTAGTTATTATTTTGTGTTAATCAGTAGTCGCGGAGTAAAATGAATTAAATTTCTACTTTACAAGAAAAGCTGTCATTTTCATTAACGTATATATGTGTAATACCGAAAGAAATGTGCACATATAAACTTGCAGTAAAAATATATAAATATTATATACGATATTTATTTTCAAATATTTTAAATTCGTACATGTATATTTCTTTTGCATTGTATATGTTAATGAAAACAGCCTTTTTTCTCGAGTATAATATTTAATATTGTATACATGTATCTCTGAAATATATTGCGCTGTCGCGACCGGCAATTGTGTAAGTTGCCGTTGATTGATGTTTCGATTTAAGACTTTAAACCCACGCGTCAAGACGCTGAGGACGATTTATCACTCCTTCCGCGCTTTTTTCGGACGTCTGCTTCTCGAGAACCTCGCGGGATTGTTCGCATCGCGTGCGCCGCGCCGCACCGCAAATGCTTCCGAAAGCGCGACGTATACACCCAGGGATTGCAGATGGAAACTGCAGACGACCGGTGAATGTGACGCATAGGTAAATCTGGCTGCGTGAAAGGGAAAATATGTGTCGCGGCATTATACGCGCCGTGAGCATCGTCGCGGTGAAAGGGGGGCGGGTTTTAATTAAAATGGCAAGTATGCGAGAGCGAGGGCGAGAAAGTAATGGACTTTCACGCGAAATCTTGTACCACACAATTCTGTTTCTACTTGTCCCACTAATGTAATTCTCAATCTTGATGCAACAAAGAATTAAGAATTTTTATTTTCGACTTTTTAGATATGAAATCGTGTAAAATCGATTTTACACGATTTTTATTTGTTTGTTAATTTTCGGATGTAACTTTAACAACTTCTCACATTGAAAATTAAATATTGAACATATTTTCAAAAATTATTACGATAGCACATTATTACTTTTTTCTTTGAGAACTCAAAAATCACGTCAAACGACATAATTATTAATGAAAACTAAACCTTTGTAAAAATACGATATCGCAGGTGCGTTCTCTCGACGGCATTATTCAGGCATTTCAGAATTGTAGAAGATTCACGAATCGAGAAAAAGTAGATTTCACGTACGAAGATATATTCAAAAATATGGTAACGCGGTGCTCTCTATATTATATATCGCGTTCAGCCATGGTGTGTACTTTGCATGGATAATGCGTGTGTAAGTGTGCAGCGTAAAATAATGCACGCGGTAATGGCAACTGTGTAATTTAACGCCGTAAATTATGAAGGCATCGTAAGCACGAAGCTCGATTTAAAGACGACCGACCGCAGGAGGCCTGCTGCTGCCCTTCTACGCGCTTTTAATTGCATCGGAGAAGCGCGTTTTGTTACACCTTTACTTTATCTTGCTTCACGTTGAGAGAACGTTGCGGGCGGTTAATGATAAAGAATGGATTAATCGATAGCGCACCTCGCGCGCGCGCGCGCGCGCGCACTGTCCATTTTATGGGGAACACTAAGCGACTCAGATCCGATCGCATCAACGTGACAGATCGCCCCTCTCACTTGAGACTACGGGAGATTCTCGAGGAAAGCTTTTAGGCCGTCCTTAGGGTGAACGCGCACACATTACGTTCTTCTTCCGCAATCTTATTCCACCAGGACAAACATTTTATCCGTGATATGGTTAGCGCGGTCGTTCCCCGCGTTATTTTGCAGGGCGTATTTCGGCGTCTCGCCGTTCCTTTCTCGCATTTTCGCTCTCCCGTGCATTCGCGCGTCTGTGTTATTGGAAAATGTTAAAGCTAAACTATATTGTATTGACAACGCGCGTCGGACGGTCCGACATCAGATGGACGAGATATCCCGTTCAAACGTCAAATAAACGTCACTGGGCTGCGTGATAACTTGTTCAAAGCGTCAGTTGAAGTGCATTGAGTCGCGAGATAACTCGTTTATGAGCGCGAAAGGGGTTAGGCAACTCGGGGAGTACATTTCTCAATAACTACAATATCTAGCGTAAACAAATCTAGCGTGAAAGAATTATACAACGTAAAATGTCAACGAAATGGAGATAAAATTATATAAAATGGAGGGTGATGTGCATTTTTAGAATTCCTACAGATAGGTGAGGTCATTTTGTGATGCTACTAAAATAATTACATTAATATGTTTTACGTTTTATTATTATATAAATGATACATACGTAATATGTGAAATTGATTCCTGCGTCACACTTTTTAACTAAATTTTATACGAGTGACAATTAACGATGTTTGGAGAGAAACTGCTACTAGAGAAACTACTAATATGATTATGCATCGTGCAAGAATATAGTCGACAATGCAATCAGTTAATTGCCGTTAATTGCAGATAGTTTGCGGATTATTTGACAGTTAACTACAATACATTTGCACCGCATTATGAATTACATCGGTCAGTAATTAATCAAAGTAACAGTTGCAATTAGTTAACTACGATGTTGACTTAGATCCGATTTTGCGCTAACGTGTATCAACATTAACCCAATTTTGCTGACCTGTCTGCGTAACGTGATAATCTAGGAGCTATTGAATAATCTAGGAGAATTGTTATCCGGCTTTAGTTAATTTCGACTATAGACGCAATTTCCCTTGGCTTTAGATCTCGCTCAGTTCGCAAGACCAAAGCGAATTATAAAAACGGCGTATCCGCGTCGCACGGCTCTCTCTCTCTCGAGAGAGAGAGCGGCGGAAGAAAACTTTAATAACATCGAAGCAAGAAACCAATCTCAACCGTTTGTTAATGTTATTTTCGCATTTAATCTCCTAAACTGAAAATTAGATCTGTTAAATATATATTTTTACAAGTTGTTACGATAGCACATAACGTACTCTTTTATTCTATTTTGCTTACGATATTAGTTTTATTTGTTTCATATTAAACTCATATTCGTACGTATGTACATTCGACGAAATAATAGAACGTTAAAGGAACATTCGCTACTTCGCTTTTCTCGGTTCACTTGTTCGGTAGGATTTTAAGGGGGATATTTGCTGCAATTGTTAGCGACTTGCGGCAAAAAGTAATTTACGGATTTTAGATTTATAGCCGAACATATCGCTGATGTATATATATATTTACCGCCTTTCGAGTTTTAGACGTGGTCATCTGGTTGGTTTTAAAGATCCTCTTTCTCTTTCTTTCCACACTGATATCCCTCTGTCGTAAAAATAGCGGTACTTTGTTTCTGTCGTTCACAGATCGATAATTTGATTCGAAAGAAGAAATCTTACCGTCTTGTCTCAGTGGAGGTTGAAATTCAATAAAAAAAGTCGCACCTCGGGACAAAACTTTACGATTCAGATAGTGTGAAGCGAAAATTCGTTTATTATTCATCAAGCGATTTCATATTTTATATAATAAACTTTTTCCTTTTAAAACTTTCCATCGGTTCGTATGTCAAAATTTTTCAAAATTGATGAAGGAGGCCATTGTGTTTGCTGTCAATTTAAAATTGTTAAATGATTGAATTTCTTTTCAAATAGTTGAGAAAGTTAAGGAAATGTTTAAGATCGCAAAGGAAATTTAATAGTATACGGAAAAATTACAAATAATTTTACAAACACGTCAACTTACGCTCTTACGTTTCGCTATTTACATAATGAAAAAAATCTACCGACATTAATGTCGCCAATCTCATCATATATTAACGACCTTGGTATGTATAAGATAGAGGGACGGGGAGATTAAGAATTTTCATCTAGCCACATTTCTCGAATAAATTCCTTCACATCGGTGAGATGAGTTGCACGTGGACTAAAGGGTTGCTTCCCCACCCTACAAGAATTTACGTTTCGATCCGTACTAATGGATATTTGTGGAAATGTGCGCGAATATTCTTCTTTTTACATTCTATTTAAAGTTTATTAACTATTTATATATCCTCTGCACCATTAAATTTCAATTTCGTTTTTATTAGTTTCAAATAGGATAGCAAATATGGTCAGCATTTGATATATTCGGACATCTCGACAGTAATGTGAATTATTTCATTACTCATGTTTGGATATTCCAACTAATTGGACGATATGGGTCTTATAATTAGATGTTATAATTTTAATAAGAATAAAATCTATTCGAGTCTGCGTATTTGTTAATTCAGATTTGAACTCTCTTCTACAAGAAATAGAACAGAATATAAATTGTTAACTAGAGACAGAGAGAGCTAAAAATTTAGCTATTTCTGCTTCTTCCGTTACCTTTGAAAGAATATTTTCTTCAGCAGGAAATCTCGTTATAACCCACTGGCGGATTCTGGGGGGGAGGGAGCCCGGGTTTGGGGTTAAAACCCCCCCCTTCCAAGTTAAAAAAAATCAGTCTTATTAGATCCGTTTGAAAAATTTAGATAAAAAGACGCATTAAACC
>VBVQ01001196.1:0-38794 GCA_011636635.1 Tetramorium simillimum
GTAAGGGAAGAGCGGGCAGAGGCTCTCGGGGGGGCGGTAAGGGGAACCGAGGGGACGGTGTGACGGTGTGCGTAGGCGCAATACTCGCGCGCTCGGCTCACGTACGTGCGCACAATGGCAACCTTGACACTTGGTGATCGTTTTTGGCGGCTCCGCGCCGTGGAGATCGCGCGTCCGGCGGCATCGCGTCGCGAGTGAAAGCGACGACGGCGGGCACGCCTGCGAGGAAACAACAGACGGCAGTAGGAGGAACGGGAGAGAGAGAGAGAGAGTGAGAAAGAGAGCCCAGCGGGAGAAGGCGAGCGGTGCCGAAAGACGCGGGAGTGCCGCGCGTACGTGGACGTCGACGTCGACGTTTCGGCGCTTGGAATCGCTGCCGCGTATCCCCTCGGCACCGCGACAGTTTCCCCCCGCGCGGCGCGTCCAACTCGCGGCGGTCGCCCTTTGTTTTGATTCCTCGCGCCCGTCCGCCTCGTTGTCCTCGTTCTCGGAGCGTGGCCGCGAATCCGTCACGCCGCGTCGCGCGTCGTGCCGCGCCGCGCCGTGCGGTGCCGCGTAGCGTCGCGTCGCGTCGCGTTGCGATCGCGCGGCATCCCGGACCCGCCGATATTCGGCGAAGGAGAGAAGTCAGCGAGAAAAAGTTGAATTGAAGGTTAGACGGGGGAGCGACAAGTGTCAACGATCGTTGTGCAAACGGTATGAATCATCGTCTTCGCACTTGCTGTCGTCATTATCGTCGTTGTCGTTGTCGTCGTCGTCGTCGTGATCGTCGTCGTAGCAATCCATCTGTCCGTGTGCGAAGCGATAAAATTGTGATAATTCCGGAGCTGATGTTCTCGCTCTGTAAACCTCAGACACGCGCGTGTAATTTACTGAGTGCATATGTCGCTCGATTACGCCGCGCCGGAGTTTCGTTTTCGTCTTGTTTCACGAGGAATTACAGCGATATAAATTACATTCATTCGTAAATTAAATTGTGAGAAATATACATATATATATATAATTATATGTATACATCTTATATGTGTATGAATGGAACTGGTTTAAATCGCTGTAATTATAAAATTTTATATACAGAAATATGTCGCTAAAATTACGGTCGCGAGTTGTGAGACATCCTGTATATATTTTTACCTCTTTTCTGTATACATTGATTAATGAACTTCGTTTTCACGTGAACTCTTGACATTACATTTATGTAACTATCATTAGAGGTTTTAAATTTATTTTGCATAAACATTATTTAAAACGTGTCCGGCTGCTCGGCTCCGACATTGAATAGACTCCGGAAACGGAGTCTCGTGAAATTTATTTTAAGGATTCGATATGCGAGCGCGTTTTTCCCGGTATGCGTCGCTTATTATCGCCGGGCGAAACGTCACTCGCGCGACCGGTCGGACGACCCAATTTCTTCTGTCGCTCGCGGTACGAGAAAAAGGAAAAAAAGAAACACGAAGCACCGCGTACGCGGAGTTGTGAACCATGGCTGTAACGCGGCGTGGTACGGCGGTTCCGCGTGCGTCCGCGCGCACGCGGAAGCCGCGTCTCTTCCCTCCGCGTTACAGCGATGCGTACGCGTCACGCACGACGCGAGGGATTGATCTCGAGGGAGGTGGAGATGAACGCGATTTTGAAATATCCACGTTTTCTTTCGCAACGACAAGAGGGTCAGACTGTATTTTTAAAAATACAAGCGCACGGAGAAAAATGTTTAAGAAATTTCTTTTAAGTAAAATAATTCAACCAAACTAACGTTTGAACAAATAGGATATTTTAACTTTAAATAAAATATTTTTTGAAAGAAACAAAGTATTTATATAAGTTATTTCAAGTAATAAGTTAAAGTTAATTGAACCAAGTAACACTTACGTTTGAATTAGACGTATTTAAAGTATATTTTAAATAATCTTTTTTCCATCAACTAATATGATTTAATATAACAATCAAGTTTTGATTCAGTGAAATAATTTGTTTTGTATAAATGGTTTTTTTTAATGAAATACATATTAAATCTAGAAACATTTTTCTCTATGCATCCTCGCGTTTTTCGAAATCCACAAGAATAACGTTGTCCTTCGAATATTTAAATTATTCCATCATTGTGTGGCATTTAGAATATTTAAAATGTTCAATCAAAATAATCCTACAAAAGTCCTGAAACAGTCAAATATAAATTAAAGACTTATTTTGCAAAATAAGTATTATTTGTTTTCGGCTCGCTGATTTGTCGCTCTGTCACCAGCCATTTGCGATTCACGAGGAATAACAACGACGACGACGGCGGTGACGATGACGACCTTGTTTGCGTCCGGATGGCGGATAAGAACTTGGCGATACGAGCAACAGCCGCAGAAGTGTTGCTTTTCGTCTCGTTAAGTCTCCGTTCCAAGGGCAGCGTTCATTCAAACCGGCACGTAATGCAGAATTTCGTCTATCGCGAGGAGCCATTGGATCGGCTAGATTCAAACGAGATGATCAAATATAACAGAATATAAGAAAATTTCACAGTTCAATACCTTTTTGTTTATTTCAAAGTTTGGTCGTTAACTCTCATGTTTTCACATTTGAGCTACATGCCGCATGGCATAATATTGCATTAGTATTGCATTAGATGTATGTATGTGTATACATCGATTATACTATGTGTTCAAAGTAACATGATGCAATCTGTTATGAAACATCTCGTTTAATGACGGTTGTACACTGCAGCTTTCTTGTCCTCCAGCTGGATCTCGTTCTCACTTTGTGTAAAATACATCGTGGCAAAGAATTCCAGTTTACTTAGTGAAATTAATCGCACGATTAATATTCCGAATGAAAGGAAAATCTGCGAGTGAATAGAGAAGCGTTTCACGACTTGTTTCAACGTGCGGATTATTGATGAACGGTGCTCACGGCTTTTGTCTTCATTCATAATGTTATCACCCAGCGGCGAGGTGGAAATAACGTCGAGAAATGTCATACCGTCTGTCTACAATCGATGACTGTTTCATGCGTCTATATTTTATTTTATGTACAACCGCGTACGTGTCCCTTCGTAAATACCTTTCGTGTGTTGTAGAGTACTACCTGTTTTTAAAGAGGGATAAAAAGGACTGCGACTTGTCGCAAGGGAAAAAAGACAGATTATCTTATCTACTGTTATTATCTCTTTGCGATATTAAATATTATCACAGATATGTAACAACGATGCGATCGAAGCCAAATGAAAGAAATATGTCGCGAGCGTTATTACATCTGAAATTATATTGGGATCCCCACATTGGGATTCTCTAGAATTAAAAAAGCAAATCCATCTCTTTCTTTCATAATCTCCCTCAGATTTCTATGCTAAGCTGTAAATACAGAGCTTTGCATTATTTTAAACATATATTAAAATAATGCGTTAAAAGATGGAAATGTTTTAAAGGAATAGAATGGAAGAAAGGGAAAAGAAAGCGGATTTAAAGCTGCCACTGCCGCCCCGCGCCCTTTCCGGGATCTCGCGACTAATCTCGCGAGTGCGCGGCATTTCGATGTATGCCGGTGACAACCTCCTGACGTGTGTGAATGTTCTTGCAGAGAATCGTGGTCACGTGAAACGCGGACGTTGACGTCGGAGCGGCAGCGAGGGATGCGCTCGCCCGTGTTCGCGAGTGATAGCCGCGGCAGCACGGCTGCCGCGACCACATAGTCTCGCGTGCACGCACGCGGACAAAACTGTACATCGTCAGTGCATCGTCATCATCGCTGTCGTCGTTGTCGTCGTCGTCATCGCCGTTGCTCCGTGCGTGCGAGCCGACCACTGAGAATGCCGATGTGAAGCGAAGAACCCAAGCGCTACGAAAAAACGCTCCGCGATCTCCTTGCATGTCGTAAATTTTACCTATCGCCCCGAGGATACACGCAGAAACAAGGTGAGCGCGCCGAGTTCTTTAAGCAAGAAGCGTCGACGCGGGATTCGAGATCCGATAGAATTTCGCCGAGTTCAGTTCTCGAGGCTCTCGAGTAAGAGCGCCTCGAGATCTCTGTGCTTGTGTTCCGTACTGCCGAATCGTTGCGAAATTCCTTTATCGCGGACACGCAGGCGGAAATTGAACTCGTCGAGATTGTCACGGTTTCAATCCTGTATTCCTTTTTTTTTCTTCCATTATCACGCCGTTAACTCTTTCAAGACACCGATGATTTATCTCGAGAGATCTTCGACGTTTTGGGGAAATTAAATTGGAAATCGATTAGCCATTCTATTCACTCGTTTTGCGTAGAGTCGATGGTGTGATTTGTAATGGCTTGCTAAATTAGCACTTCTCAGGATTAAAACTTAGAAAAAATTATAAATTATAAAATTAAAAAGTTTCTTTTCTTCTACTCGGATTTTGTTCTGTTTAAAAGATTGTCTTGAAAGAGCTAAAGTTATTTTGTGTATTTGCAGCACAGATTGTCTTATTTGCGTAGCTTTAATCTTCACGCGCTTTGATGCTTTATTAATTTATGTTTATACTGCTTAATTTGCTTTGTATCTATCACTTCTTTCAGACACCGTGCGGGTTGCTTGAAGTAGCTACTTGAAAATTATACTATTTTCTGAATTCGACATCTTTCACGAATTGCTAATCAAAGACAATTCGCTATATTTTCTTCGTCTAGTTAGCGTTAATTGCACCAAAATAAACATAGAAAATATTAAGAATTGTTAAAAACCAAACTATATACCAAATTATACTATGAGTGATAAAAAAACCAACTCGAGATATGAAATGTTGAATCTAATTATAGTTTATAGGATTAGCAAAATGGAAGCTAGTCGGTGTTTTAGTATTTCCGTTTGTATTCTATTGCATTATGAATTTATTATTGCAAGCGTAAAACGTGTCGTGCTTCGGCACGTCCGTCTTACTAATTCCGGGCGATGTTAATTGCGAAGTAAATTTGTTCAAGCAAAACCGCGCGAGCGGACAAATCCTTATTTTCCACACGGCGAAGGTACCGATTTCTTACTTCAAGTCCGGTTTAAAACGTGGAGACGCGAAATCGAGAGAAAGAGAGAATGAGAGAGATATCTGTGAAAAGAGTATATGTCCGCAAGGACGATAGCGGCCAAGACAGACAAAGACTGAAGGGAACGAAACGCGCACGCATATGGACGAAATGGAAGGAAACACGAAAGAGAAAGAGAAAGAGAGAAAAGAGGTGGGCAGAAGAAAGGAGAAGCAAAACTACTCGGCAAACTTGAGAAACGAGAATCGCACCGGTCTGCCGAACTTTTCGTAGTTTATTTGGGTGATATTTTGCGTTATTTTTTTATGCATTCCGCCATTAATCGCGCGAGATCGTCTCAAAGCAATACAAAATTCATGTCTCTCTAAGCATGCTAGATATTGCGCTGTGTGTTTGTACTAACAAGAATAGAATCAGAAATGTTCATATGATATGCATAAAAATATTGAATTACTACAGAAATAATTATATCAATGCAACTGACGAGTAATATTTGAAAAAGAGTAAGTTTCTTAAAATTATAATTAATTGTAAATAAGAAAAAAATATAAATTGTGCAATCAATAAATAATTTAGTAATTTTTAATTTATTGTTGCATGAAAAATCAATGTGATGCTTCCCTCTATCTTCAAATCTTTGTCTGTTTATCGATAAGGAGTGTTCAAATAGGAAACAAATTAAATATGTTAAAATAATAATTAAAATAATCTGTATAAATATCAAATGTCTTTTGCTTCTAAATAATTATCACAAATTTTTAACTTAGATTCGTTTATGAAATCATTTGCTGATTGCTATTTACACATTGTTTTATATATCTGAAGTGCATTTGCATAAGTATCATGTATAGTTCTTTTTATGGCTGTAATTGTTGCAGAAATTATTTGAATATTCTTTGTTCTTTTGAAGACTTTAATTTTAAAATTTGTATAAATTTGTCAGAAATAATTATATTATTTATATACAAAAAAACATACAAAAATTAGATGAATTTATCTAACATGTTTCATATGAGATTGCATTTTTTTTCTTTCCTGGCACTACAATTTATATCGAGCCTGAAATTTAGTATCCTAAGAATTACGGTCGATCGCTGTGACCCACTCGAAGCTCTTTTCTCTTAATTCTCTAAATATTCTTTGACGAGGCAGATTGTTAACCTAGTGCCCGATTCCTAAACTTGAAGGATCAGACTGCGCATTTTTTTAATAACATTTTATTATCACCACAAATGATTTGTGACACATTACATTTACGAAGTCATATATCTCTTACAATAGTAATTAACGTAGAATTTTATTCCTCTGATTGCACGAGATTTTATGTTGTAAAGTTTACATGATTGCGACGCGTGTAAAAAAATTGATGATATTAAGTGTGTAGAAATGTACTTTGACAAATATATAAGACATTTTGCGAACTAATTCGCTATGCATAATCTTACTCAACAGGTTTTATAGTTATAAATCTGGAAAGAATAAATGCTACTAGAAAAGTACCTGCTACAAAACAAATGACAAAAACGTACCAGGTTTCTTCGTCAAATACATCGGTGAAGGCTGGAACTTGACTGTAGAGCATATCAATAAGTCTTAAATTGTAATCTTTACTATTTCCTGTTCGACTCGGCATGTTTAAGTTATCTTCCTCCCCGTACATCTTAAATTAGTAAAATTTGTGCTTCCCTTTTGTTAAGATCGGCTTACTGTAATAAAATATTTTGATTGCGCGAAATAAAATATCTAAATTATTTAAAACAGAAATCGAATGCCTTTTGGTGCTTAGCAAATGGAAAATTCTGCAAGAATATAAACAATTATTAATGTCTATAAAGATTTTATCTTTTTCTACAAAGTTTAAATGGATATTACATGTAATTCAGATAAATGTAAATGCTATAGAAGACGCTTATCACGTTTCCGAATCGATAATTATGTACAGTTGCGTGTAAATTATTATGTTTGCAAAATGCCACAAAAACAGAACGAAAGATCACATATCAAAGAGACATATTATTTAGAGATACGCGTTTCGTTTGAGTAAAACTATACATTATGAAACACTCCTTTACGCTTGCTAAATAATTTTATTCTATGATGCGGTCGCCATCTCTTCTTTCTCCTCGCTTCCTCTTCCTCTTTTTTAGCCTGAAGCTTAGCTGGATCGGGCGGAATCAAGCTAGTGATGTGCTTGTTATAAAGCTCCAAAATGTTCAGGCTCGATAAAAGGGCCGTTTTTAACACCACTTTTTCACCTGACTCTGAAAAATAAACGGGTCCGAGGATGACCTACTTGCTTGCATCTGCGCTTCATCGTGACGGTCGCAGAAGGAAAGAGTATAAAAGAAAATGTCTAGACGAACAATTCAGACGAGTAAACACGATATTAGCTCTATCGATGAAATTAAATTCTGATTAGCACGCTCAATTTAATCACCCTACGCATTTTTCATCTTGTAAAGTATTCTTTTGTTCCCGTATTGTATGACACGAACGTGAATGAATTGGACGATAAAGCGATACGCAATGAAACATGAACGGTGACATGAACAATTCCATACTTTTACTATTATACTCACGAAGACTGAACGTGACGGTTGGCTCGGAACGATCGCACACGACCTCCGTTTTCAACGAGCACTGCAAATTCGTCGCACGAACTTTCGGACCGCTAATGTAAAACAGAAAGTCTCTGCAAGTAAAAAGCGTTATGCATGTATTTTCTCATATGTGACAAAGTTTCGCACAGTCTGTACAATCTTTTTATATAAGCTCGTAGAAATTAAATTTTTTTTTCATCGTTTAAATCTACGTTTTGTTCTTTTGCCTCTTCCCTCTTCTTCTTTCTTTCTTTATTCTTGCAGTTTTGCCTCGCGACAGCTTCGTGATAAAACGTGATTTGCTAATGCTACTTCCCCGTTGTGTCTCTCAATGTCTATCGTTTCCTTTCACAGGCAAAATGGCACAAATGGAGCAGCAATTACCGCTTCCAATGCCAGATTTAAGTACCCTTCGTATAACGACGGCCGTCTCCATGCTCGGCAAAGCATATGGATGTGGCCAATGCAATGGTGAGTTATATTTGTTTAAGTAATTAAGGGACACGTGTGTTGTGACGAAGTGGAAGAAAAGTCGTGATTATCCGCGTATATTCGCCTTCCTGCGCGTAAATTTATAACAAGACGGAAATAATCACAGACCAGTCGCTCTTCTTTGATCTGTCCATCGCAAAAATATGTTCGTCCAATTAAAAGCCCTTTCACAACTTAAATAGATACATCTTGAGATGTGTATTTACAAATTAAACTTCTGCGTTGTCAACACGATTCTGTTCCGAAGACGAAGTAGATTATGGAGTATTCTATAAATAAAAGAAGGTAGGCGAAAAATAAACGCGCGCACGCAAGTGAAATAATTGTAGAGAACTGTTGAAGTGAACAGTCAAAGTGACTCCAAAGTCCGCTTCAGATGATGTGCAGTTCGTGTCAGAATTTAGAGTAAAATTTTATTCAATAATAATTATATAAATTCTTTAATGTTATAACATTACTATTATAATTACATAATAATTGCACGCGCGTGTGCGCAAAAAAATTAATAATTGGAACACGCACACACATGGCGTGCACGCCCGCGACACACAAATATAATTTTAAAATACACACGTGATCAATCAAAACAGGGCGTAGCGAATCGGGCAAATGGGATTCTACCTCGCGAAGTCTGAATTACAGATCGCCCGACGAAGCCGGGCTTCATCTCGTGATCCAATATGAACGAAACGGGGGAGGTGGATGATTCACGTCGTCGCGAACGTCGGTATCGAGCGCGCAGCCACGGCGGTGTATGTGTGCGAACGTCAAAGTCGCACGGTATTGCGGAATCGCGAGGGGCTAGGGCGAAGGGGAATGACAGTGGGAGGGGGGAATGGGGGAAGATTTTCCTGTTTTCTCCTGCTCTTTACCTCTGTTCAACGCGGACTGTCCGGACGACGCACGGAGCACCGGGAGCTCGCGAATCCTCCGGAGCTGGCGCTGCGTCTACCTCGACTAGCAACGCACGCACAATCGGGACACACTTCTATAAATAACGACGAGAGGGCTGCGCATCGTCTGCTAACCTAGCGCCGAGGGGGTGCGCGTCGCGCCTGCGTAATCGCGCCGCGACGTCGTCGGCTGCCGACCTGGGGGGTCGATTGTGTATCATACAATTCGATGAAAATTACAAAAGTGAACAAATTCACTATTATCCTATTATTTCTACCAATTTAGATTAACTTTAATCTTGATCTAACTTTTTATCTTTTTCTAGTTCTAAGAATCAGAAAAGTATAAAAAGTAAGTTAAATCGAGATTAAAATTAATCTGCGTTGGTAAAAATGGACATATATGTTTAATCAATGAAATTATAAACATTCTAGTAAATTTGCTCACTTTAGTCATTTTCATCAAGTTTTGTGATACACAATCGATCCTTTGACTCGCGGTAGTTGATCGTTACCGGGACATCGCGGGTGATTTCGGCATGATCTCCGATGGTCTAATTCTATCAATGTACATTAACTATAAAATGTAGATAACTTTGATGTCGGTCCAACTTTTTATTCTCTTCTAGTTTCTAGAATTAGAAAAAGAAAGTAAATTAAACGGAAATTAAACTAAATTTCTAGGAATGGACATGATTTGTTAAATATTGTATTGTTACCACGAGTAGAACTATTGATTTTTTTTATCGTTTGATAAACGACATGTAGGACAGGACTGTCTGCCGGTAAAGTTACTCGAAGTTTAGCCGGAGTCTTCGAATCGAATTTCGGTATATTGAAATAGTGAAAAGGAAAAAACAGGAGATTACAGGAAAATAATTATACGGAAAACTTGTTTGAAAATTTCTCGCTCGACTTTTCACGGAGAGAGCGTGCTTTTTAGAAATTTAAAAATATATAAGTACATACATACACAAATTGCGACAGGTATCGCGCGCGGAGTTGCGAGAATCGTAACGCGGGCAACTTCAGGGAACTAACCTCGTCGGCTTGGAGCGACCGTCGAACGGGTCGAAACGGACGTCGATTTTGTTGACGGGCGTTAGATTGACGCGCTTTATCTGCTTTATGATTGCGCTCATCAACCCGCCGGAGCGATTGAAGGTCCCGGAAAAGTGAATCGACATCTCGGTGCCGCGACGTGAGCCACAAAAGACACTCGTGAACGCAACACACGTATCGCACCGCTCGTGGCGTCACTGCCCGGAACTTGTTGCGCCAATGCTGCCATTCTCGGCGAATTTCTACTTGCCGGTTGGCAGCGCCGCGGGATCAGCATTGCGCAACGCGCATGCCGCCAACATCGACGCGTGTCGCGGTCCTCTCTTTCTTTTTTGATTTTTATTTTATGACGTAAAACCACCTCGACTAAACTTCGCTTAATTTAATTTAATCGTTGATTAATTTATCTAACACAATAAAACATATTTTGTGATAGAAATAGAAGGAGGGATTATTAGAGCGTTAAATTATTGTTGCGTTTCTCCCGATAGAAACTGAAAATCTATAGTATACATATATAATGTAAATTATAGATTTTTAATTTTTAGTGAGGGGAACGAAACATTACAGCTATCGATAGGGATATTGCGTGGGTTTTACGAATCGGAACAACGACCGATAAATAAATTTCTTACAATACTGTGCGATAAGAAATTGATAATTCGAACGTTATGTCACTTTTATGATATCTACAATCGATTGTGCGCATTCAGATATGCATATGATGTAACGTATAAATTACCTAACGTATAAATTATTTTCTTTCCTTTATTAAATATCTGTATTTCGGACGAATCGATCGAATCAGCTAGTTGCAGGCTTTATTTTGAATCTTTAGTTTTTACGATTTTATTTTATTTATAATTGCATTATTGCACTTAATAAAGTTATTATTAGTATTTCTAGTTGTTAGTACTATATAAATGATTAAACTTCAATTAATTTATCAAACAGTAATTGTATTTTAATACTTTTAATATTAATTTTATTTTAATATAAATAATTTTTGATAAAACATCGAAGAATAGATTAGATAATAAAATAGTTAGAATTTTTGTTGTAAGCGATATTAAACTAATTATCAATTAATCAATATATAGCCGCTTTTGATAAAACTTTGATTAATTTAATCAGGAATTAGCTTATCAAGTAACGCCAGCTTGTTATGGATAGAATAAATTTTTTATTATTCACATGGAAAAAAAACCTAAGAAATTTTGCCTCGCACAATCTGTCGATTGAATTAATTGCCGATTAAACAAATCGGAGTTTAATCAGAGTCGTCCCACATCTCTTCGACACGTGTCGGATCACAAGATTACGAATACAACGATATCCCGTTAGATGAGGAATGATAAGAACAATGACGCATCGATTGAATCTTCCGGGTTGCTGTTCATCGCTATTTTTATCC
Organism: Tetramorium simillimum; assembly: GCA_011636635.1. Taxonomy (NCBI): domain Eukaryota; kingdom Metazoa; phylum Arthropoda; class Insecta; order Hymenoptera; family Formicidae; genus Tetramorium; species Tetramorium simillimum. The sequence goes on from VBVQ01001196.1 coordinate 11,439, forward strand.
GTTAGTCTCGTTAATCGAACCATCATCCTATAGAAAAATCGTAGCATCTCGTCATCTCTTCCCGCTTGATTTCTTTTACTCGAAAGAAAATTCAAGGGCTCGTCGAGAACTTCCACGTGTATCAGTAAACGGAAGTGGCCGAGTAATTTTGGGCCGGAAATCTTAGAGGGCCTCATCACGCGTAGAACATTTCGAATGATCGACGAATACCGCGCGCAGCAACGTACGGGCGAGCGGGGCGCCAGTGGCGCCGCGGGTCGGCGGGTGCCGATTGGCCGCCGCTCGGCCAATGAGCGCCGGGCTAGCGGACGCCATTGCGGTGGGACAGTCTCGTTTGGTGGTGTCGTTTGCAGTGTGTGTTGTGGGGAAGCGTGTGGTGTGGCCAGTGGGGTCTTGTGTTGAATTTTTTTACTTATTTATTAGTGGTTATCTGGTCTTTTACACTCGGCGGCAGCGAGAATGTACCCCGCAGGACAACGTGAGTGCCACCGTGCTGTCGGACCCCCTCGGGGGTCCGCGGAAATCCCCGTAAACACTCTCGAACCGTTCCCCCGCGGATGTTCCTCGACGAGCGAGCTCGCGGGCACGCTCCCGTCCGCTCGCGGCGCACACACGCTCGCTCGCTCGTTCGCTCGCTCGCCCGCCCTCGGACCCCGCGGACGCTCGTTCAGCAGCCTCCGTTCGCCCCCGTTCCGGAAACGTCGCGACGCCCGTGCGTGAAGACACGCCGAATGACCTCGGATGAACCTCCGTTCAACAGGCACGCGTGTCGTCACTCACCCGCGCCTCGACGGCCCACCACGCGCTAGCTAATCCTGCCTGTCTAGCGTCTCTTTCTAGATTACGATCTTATCTGCTGTGCGAACAAAGGATTTGGCGTTTAGGCGTTAGAGCGAACGGTGGTAGGGAAGACCTACTGACCTTTCATGCTCTATTAGGAAATTGGTGACTCCCTTGCTCGGATCGGCGTCCCGAAATCCACGTTGCTGATGGAAAACTTGTCCCGAGCTTAGGCGAGCCAGCTGTGTGTCACATGTTTCCGACATGAGTCACATTGTTGAACGATTGTCCCAAACTAGAATTATTGGAAAGAATTTATTAAGCGCCGGAGCATTAGCAAAATGTTTGATAAACATACTTAAACTATTATGAACTGGTATCCAGTGACTTGTTACATGTCGATGACATTTGTAATTCTGTTATAAAGCTCTGGTGACCTACATCGACTTATCTTAATCAGAAATAAACATTTCGACATCAGTTTTTTTTATACATAAATTGCCTTTATGAGCATATTGAGATACTATTTTATTTGTTGAAATAGAAAAGTACTCAACTTAGGTCATCAGAGTCACCACACGACTATGAAATCAGTGATTCCCCATATCGAATGGCTATAGAATAAAGAATTAGAGATTCAAGAATTGTTCTTCTCGATAGCCAATCAATACATCTGAAAAAATCAACAGACGGCAAATCAAATGTTAACTTAAGAGAGATTTATTTTATTTGTCGTATGAAAAAATTTTAAATATGTTGATTAGCTCTAGAGTAGGAAATTTCTGCAAGTTCAAAGACTTCGTTATTCTCTATTAGCCAATCGACACATTGTAAAATTGTCATATAACAAAAGTATTTTTAATTTACGTGCTTTAATCTTATCTCACGTAAAACAATAAAGTTTTCAGTCATCAACACGTTGTTAACTTGAAATATTTAAAAATTGTATCGTGATGTTTAGATTTATCATTAAAAGATTCAATTAAAAGACGTTTCTCATATAAACATAACACAAGTATATAAATAAATCAATAATTGCATCAAAATAAATCGACAATACATTTTTTATCAGAAGTAGATATTGATAGCTATTAATATTTTTGCAACGATTTTAACATTTGAATATATTATTGAGTATTAAACATAATATCGTAGCAACAAAATGCTAGAATATAAATAATAAAATATAAAATATGTTAAAAACTGACATAATTGAAATGTTAGTACGGACTTAATATTAAGAATATAATTTAGTAGTATTAGTATTACCATTTTTAATTATGATGATTTTGCTACAATGTTGAAATAATGGCAAATTATGTTTATATGACAATTTTACGAATATTGAAATACATCATTTGTTTAAGAAAACAAAACGATGTTGTTGAAAGTATATCTTGTTAATTATCTTGTTAAATATGTTCAGCGATGTTTTTCTGCATTTTGTTACAATCACTGGCGTAAAAACAGAAATGGAAGATACTGTAATCTGCTAACTTTGACTTAAAGTTTCTTTTTAAGCGTTAACACACTTGGCTCATTGAATAATTGCTTGATACAATACAAATTGTAAAAAATACAATTGCACGTGAAAATTTGTTGCTATATATTCTGATACTAAATTTGGGGCACATGGACAAAGAAATAAGGAATGAAAAGTGCAAGTGTAATGTCATTTCTAATTTTATATAGCCAAATAATATAAAATTGATATTGATCTTTTGAGAAATAATTAATTTTATTTCTGCAGCCCCCCCACCTGGACCCTCAACTAGTGGCGGTTCTGTTGGGACAGCAGGAGTAGCGGCGAGTAGTGTCGCTGCTCCTAGCAATATGGGGCTTGTTCCCGCACAACAGGCACACACTCCTCCTCAACCTACAGAACTGCCAAGTAAGTATATTTAATTCCAACTTTGATATATAGATAAAAAATTGATGGAAAGTTAATTTTATACAAACAATTAATATTCTTTGCAGTGTTTACGTGCCCTCGAAGACCAAACATAGGACGAGAAGGTAGACCGATCGGTTTGAGAGCTAATCATTTTCAAATTAGTATGCCACGTGGCTATGTACATCACTATGACATTAGCATACAGCCTGATAAATGTCCTCGGAAAGTTAATAGAGAAATTGTAGAAACGATGGTTCATGCATATACTAAAATATTTCAATCTCGTAAGCCTGTGTTTGACGGCAGAAATAACTTGTACACAAGGGACCCCTTGCCTATCGGGCATGATAAAGTAGAATTAGAGGTAAGTTGCTACTTTCGAGAAATCTAAAATGTTGTGTAATTTATGATTATATTAATAATTGATTTTTTTCTGATAGGTTACACTGCCTGGTGAGGGAAAAGACAGAGTTTTCCGAGTGGTTATAAAGTGGCTGGCGCAGGTTTCACTATTTGCTTTAGAAGAGGCTTTAGAAGGACGAACTAGACAAATTCCATATGACGCTGTTCTCGCTTTAGATGTTGTAATGAGGCATTTACCATCTATGACATACACTCCAGTAGGTAGATCGTTCTTTAGTACGCCAGAAGGATATTACCATCCATTGGGTGGAGGCAGGGAAGTATGGTTTGGATTCCATCAGTCAGTGAGACCGTCACAATGGAAAATGATGTTGAATATCGACGGTAAGCGGAAGAAAATCGTCGACTCGTACGCTTTATTATGTCCGTGTCACTCATTTGCCTTTATTTCTATTCCAGTCTCTGCCACTGCCTTCTACAAAGCGCAGCCAGTTATAGAGTTCATGTGCGAAGTGTTAGATATTCGAGATATCAATGAACAAAGAAAGCCGCTCACGGATTCTCAGAGAGTGAAATTTACCAAAGAAATTAAAGGTCTCAAGATTGAAATAACTCACTGCGGAGCTATGAAGCGAAAGTATAGAGTGTGCAATGTTACACGCAAGCCAGCTCAAATGCAATCGTAAGCATATAGTGAAATTATAATACAAATTATAACAAAATGTGAAACTAGGGAAATACATCATTGTTATTAATTTTATTACAGATTTCCATTGCAATTGGAAAATGGACAGACAGTTGAGTGTACAGTTGCCAAATACTTCTTAGATAAGTACAAAATGAAGCTGCGCCACCCACATCTTCCTTGCTTGCAAGTCGGCCAAGAACATAAACACACATATTTGCCACTCGAAGTACGTGCGCAAAAATTTCGAATTTAGCGTACAGTGTATTGTATTTCATTGAGGAATAAAATGATGTAATTATTTGACACTAGGTTTGCAATATTGTTGCCGGACAACGCTGCATTAAAAAGCTAACAGATATGCAGACCTCGACTATGATCAAAGCAACAGCGCGTTCCGCACCAGATCGTGAACGAGAAATTAATAATCTAGTTAGAAGAGCTGACTTTAACAACGATTCTTATGTACAAGAATTCGGATTGACTATATCGAATAGTATGATGGAAGTTAGGGGTCGTGTACTACCTCCGCCCAAACTGCAGTATGGAGGGCGCGTAAGTTCCCTCAGTGGACAGGTGAGAAACTTCCAACTAAATCAGTCAGGTCTAGCCGAATCACACATTTGTAGAGGCTAATGATTGATTATTTTTAGTAGGAATAAATTTTTGTAGCGCCAAATATTTGATTATATTAAGTTATTAAGTCCTAGATTCTGCAAATATAATGTACAAAGTAAAGTTGTTAGCTAGTATACAAGTTCGCGTGGTAATTGTTATTGACTTATTTAATCTTTATTTTATGTCTCATGTAAAAGCATTCACGATACTTGTATTTTGTAATTTAATTTATATTGCGATGATATCAACGTGTGCGTTTAGTTAATAAGGTCAAATTTGATATATCTCTCACTTGTGGCCAAAAGTTGTCAAATGAATGCATGGGTTCTAGACCTGGTTGATTTGATATCTGGGCTGTTAGTGTAACGAATATTCAAATTGTCATCGTGATAAATTACAAATGATAAATACAATTAGTATCGTTTTATTTTGTACAGTAGTTGTAGCTTACGGTTTACAAATGTAACTGATGTTACATTTGCAGTCCGATATCACTTGCAAAAGCCTGATGCTATCAGTATTTATATCATGTGGGATAATAATTTTTTATGATACATTACCTAGTAGAAAAAATATATATGCGTATAGTCCTTGTATATTTTTTTATTGGAATTGTTCATTTCTGTCATAATATTGAACAAATTGTATCAAATGAAATGAATGAGATAAGTATATGAAAACTGATGCATCTACTGTGATAATTTTGAATTATTTAAACATATTGTTTAAACACCCAATAATGTGTATCTCTTCCTAAAGACGAAGCAGCAGGCAATGCCTAATCAAGGTGTGTGGGATATGCGTGGCAAGCAGTTCTTCACTGGAGTGGAGATTAGAGTGTGGGCGATTGCTTGTTTTGCGCCCCAGAGAACAGTACGTGAAGATGCGTTACGTTCATTCACAACGCAACTACAGAAAATTAGTAATGATGCTGGTATGCCCATCATTGGGCAGCCATGTTTTTGTAAATATGCTACTGGACCAGATCAAGTCGAACCTATGTTTCGATACTTGAAGTCGACTTTCTCGCAGTTGCAGCTTGTTTGTGTTGTACTACCAGGCAAAACTCCTGTATATGGTAAATATATGTTATATAAATATATAACTAGGAATATAGATTACAGATTAAATCATCTGTCCTTGATCTATAGATTACTTTTAGATAATTATTTGTAACTTTTAAAACTTAAAATAAATAATTTGCTTTTTTTTTAAGCTGAAGTGAAAAGAGTAGGAGACACGTTATTGGGCATGGCAACTCAGTGTGTACAAGCGAAAAACGTCAATAAGACATCGCCGCAAACATTATCCAATCTCTGTCTTAAAATAAATGTCAAATTAGGAGGCATCAATAGCATTCTAGTACCTAGTATAAGACCAAAAGTGTTTAATGAGCCGGTTATATTTCTTGGAGCTGATGTGACTCATCCGCCAGCGGGAGACAACAAAAAACCTAGCATAGCTGCTGTAGTAGGCAGCATGGATGCCCATCCATCTCGATATGCAGCGACTGTTAGGGTTCAGCAGCATAGACAAGAGATTATCCAAGAACTCAGTTCGATGGTTAGGTGAGACACCTGAATTAATCTATAGAATTGTACAAAAGTTGGATACATCTTTTAATTGTACTTTAAATCTATAAAGTAAAACAAATTAATTATGATATTCAAATAAATGTAACATTAAAATTTTTTTCGATGATGAACTTTTGCTATGGATTGAATAATCATTATATTAAATTAATCATCAGTTTCTTAATATCACGAAATTACATGCATATAATAAGAAAATTATCTTGGAATTACTAGAAAATATTGTATTTATTTTACAGAGCTTTTCATAATTTATTCTGTTTATTTTTTATTCTATCTTGCCCTGAACATTATCTAATGATCGCCTTTTCCTTCAAGGGAATTGCTTATAATGTTTTATAAGAGCACAGGCGGATATAAACCGCATAGAATAATTCTATATCGTGACGGCGTCTCCGAAGGCCAGTTCCTTACTGTACTGCAACATGAATTGACCGCTATTCGTGAGGCGTGTCTCAAGCTTGAGATCGATTACAGACCCGGCATAACATTTATCGTGGTGCAGAAGAGACATCACACGCGTCTGTTTTGCGCGGATAAAAAGGAACAAAGTGGGAAAAGTGGAAATATTCCGGCGGGTACAACTGTCGACGTATGCATAACTCATCCGACGGAATTCGACTTTTACCTCTGCAGTCACCAGGGCATCCAGGTAAATAATAATTAATAATTCTGTATGAGAACCTGCCTCCATTGTTCAATATTATGATGTTCTAAATATATCTATTGTTTCAGGGTACATCGAGACCATCGCACTATCACGTCCTTTGGGATGACAATCATTTTGAAAGTGACGAGTTACAATGTCTCACGTACCAATTATGTCACACCTATGTCAGATGTACGAGATCCGTTAGTATACCAGCACCGGCGTATTACGCTCATCTCGTAGCGTTCCGGGCTAGATATCATCTGGTCGAGAAAGAGCACGATAGGTGAGTCGTTTTTCTCTTTGTTATAGCGTCGCGATAAAGTAATTGCGCGATGGTTAATTATATACGCGGGATCTTATTACAATTCAATTTTAATTTTACAGCGGAGAAGGATCTCATCAATCGGGTTGCAGTGAGGATAGAACACCGGGTGCGATGGCACGGGCAATTACAGTTCACGCTGACACGAAGCGAGTTATGTACTTCGCATAATTCTTTTCTCGTGTCGAGTTGAGCCATAACTCGGCTCGGTGGTTGTTATCTCTGTGTGAAGAAACAACTGTATATAATTGCGTCTCCGTGACACAGGTGTGAAAAGCTTCACCAGGCAGCTGGAATCGCAGCACGTTGCGTCACAAATTCTTGGACTATTTAAACAGTTAGGGCAATTTAACTGACTCAATTTTCTTATGTACCTTCGATCGGCTCCTTTTTCTCTCCTTTTTACTTTCTATATGTTTTTCACCTTCCTTTTTTCTTTAAGTCTATAAGACAGCTTTTTTGTATACATGGCACTGGATGTTTTATTTTTAAATCTGTACAGAAAATGCGAATTTTCGATTGACTTTATGAACTTGTGGAGTAAGTTTTTACGAGAGGTGCTTTTAATGCTGTTTATAAGTCAGATTAAGAATGTTTTGCACGTTTGGGTAGAAAAGTCGTCTGCGGTCGAAGTAGTTGGAAAGTAAGCTAAACGAGTGTTTTGTAAAAATTATGCTTGGTAAGATTATGGAGGGAATTTTAACGGTTCTCTCGAATTAACTAACAAACTGAATATGAATTTTAGTTATACTACGGGATATAATAGCACTTTTTGATTTAATAATCACTCGATAAAATTTGTGTAGCATATTACGCTTATTTTTTTAGGGAACGAATTTTCCCTAGCATTTGTATTGAAAAAGGAAAGATGGGACAAAGAAACAAAAATGATCTGGAAAAACATAAATTATATAAATCGCTATTTGCGAGACTGTTATCTTGTTGCATGTATGTATAGTTTTCATTTCGCGAGGAGTGAAACTCCATTCTGTAAATTCTGTAAATTCTAGACTTCTAATCATGCTGCAGTGATTAGCATAAAAAGTAAATATCGGTTGATAATGATTGTAATATCTTTAAGATCGCTAATCATGTCATCATATCCGTTGAATTACAACGCCAAAAAAAATAATGTCGAGAACGCTATCTTTTATATAACGCACTTTTAACCAGTCCGAAAATTTCAACAGATCATTTTAAACTAATCTTGAAGTATTCTTGAAAACCGATGGAACAACACCAACTTATGTGTACACTTCGGCTGAGCAGCATAGTAGATAAGAATGAACATAATCTTCGTACATAAAGACAGCTGTATGTAATAGATGTAGTCGAGGAGTGTTATATATAGCACGCGCGTTATTTATATGACTTCCAATATGATTTAATAATGGCTAGTGTCCATTTGAGAGAAATACTATCAATCGCTTTCGATAGTCATGTTTTATCTAATCAATATGACTATGACGTACATACCATAGAAAAGCCATTTTCTTATTCTTATATTACTGTCTTCAATTCTATGAAAGTTACTCCCAGATAGACACTAAGCTTTAGGATCCAAATTTAGCATAAGTAATTGAATTAACTCGTCGTTATTTTATTGTTGCTAATCGTTAGGATGTACATTTTATTCGTCTCACTTTAATTTTTCATTAGACTGTTATCGTCTGCACGTTGCACAGCTCATAATCTATGCTTACGTCAACTATTAATGACACTGCTAAACTAGGATACAACCTTGCCGAAGCAACTTTATCTGTGTTAAATGCCCCTTAAACCACGGCTAGAACTTGATGGCTAGAAGTTTATTAAGAAAAAAAAAGAAGATCTGTGTTAAATATATCACACGAGAATGCCGGGAAATGAAAGTAAACGGATATCCGTGTCTGGTGTCCGAGATAAGTGTCCGGGATATTATCTAATCAGATAAAAGATGGCTATGAATAAGTCGAATTCACATGGCGTTAAATACGAGCTGAAGATAAAACCTCGTCAGAACTTGAAAGAAACTATGAGATAAGAATAAATCCAACGTCGTGTATAATGCGAAATTATCCAAACGTCAAAGCTTAATCAATTGTAACATTAATTATGCTTTAGCAATGAAGTAAAGTGTAAGATTAGTTGTAGGAGTATTATAAGAGTAAGATTTTTTTTATTAGTTTTGAAAGAATAATTGTTTTTGCTTGATAATGCCAAACCTTAGAAGTTTTGTACATTTACTCTAATAATCGCGACTTTTGTGCAAATCTATGTCATCTGTTGGCACAATTATTCTAGTAATGCTAAGTAAGCCTTGAAAGCAACAAAGATAATCCAATCTGTGGATAGTATCTCGTATATTAATAGAACTTTATTCTATTAATATATGAATAAAAATCATAAACATAATTATGTATCAATTGTCGCGCTAAATTATTGTGTATTATTATTAGAATCATTAATATATCCAGATCTCTTTTTTTTCTATTATTATGTGAGCGCTCGCGTAGGAATCGAATTCTTACATTATAATCAGTGACGATTTATATTTGTAAATCAGTATTAATAATAACAATGCTTACTGGGAGAGAGAATATTCTTGGAAAATTGTCTTTTTCGAAGCACCTATGGGGTAAAAAAGTGGGAATATTATTTTTGACTGTATTAATGATTCTAATGTTAGATTTACAAAAAGAATACAATGTTAACATTATATCGGAAAGTATGGAAAGAGGACCCCTTAATCTATTAGTAATATTTATTCTAGTTGTTAAAGTAAAGGATGGAAATTAAAGATGATCTCTTTTTCGGCACGATTATCGCGCTGTATGGGAGATCTATAATGGACTTATCTACATGCAAAATCTGTTTGGAGATGGTAGATGTAGTTGGGGTAGTGTAATCTGGTTAATCAGGACAACTGATTAACCAGATGAAGCTACATATATCCATCATATAGAGATAAGAAGAAAAGTAAAACAGTAAAAAAGAAAAATTATTCGCGTTGTTGAAGATGCATCTTATGCGAATGAAACGCCAACATAATATATTATGGTTCGTCATTTTACGTAACTGTAATCGAGTGATATGAAAAACCCGGATTAAAGCCATTTATGGATGACTATGGAATTAGATTTTAAGGCGAATCATGGATGAATAAGTTAGCCGCGATAATATTATCGATAATATTATTCCAGTGAATACCAAAACGAGACTGGGTCTGACTGGGCAAGATTTAATTGACTCGAAGTTTCAATCGAGTGCGTTAATAGCGTAGGCTGCGAGCATACATTCAGCGTTCGGAGAGTAACGCTTCCATCAGTTTGCATTCAATTAATGCTTGTCAAATATTTATAATTAATTGATGTATCGTATCGTCCGCGAGAAACGAAAAGAACAATGTATTGCAAGGCGAGTACGAGCATCCTGAGCGTTATTGATGCACTCTTCTTTCTATGACATTCTTCATGTATGTATGTATCTCTGTGTTTTTATCTCCTCGTGTTCCTACGCGAGAGAGAACTCCCACTCGATATTTTCCTGCGCCTGACAAGAAAGAAAAAAAAACGGACTAGAAGAAGATTAGTCCCTCTCATTTGTAAATACATTACAGTAATTTATTCTGTAGATGATCTCCTTTTCGGCAATGTAAATGACACAACCTTTTATAGTAAGATGCGAGTTTTACGGGATAAGAATGTATTTTATTACGCAAGGTGTTTCACAATTTCTTTTTAATGGCAAATTGCTCGACGATTGTAAGGTTGGGCTTTTTTTTATGAATGTTGAATTAGGAGGCCATTAAGCGTCGCAATTTCATAACTCGATATTTTCAATTGCTGCGCTCTTCTGCCAAACATAAGATATTTTTATTATTTATTTAGTTTGATCCGCTATAGATTTTTAGCTTTTGATGTTTCGAAAACTCCTAAGCCTTAGCGAAAGCCTTTGATTGAGAAAAAGTCAAGCCTCTAATTTACTAGAGAATTTGCAATTTGTTACGATTCAAACTCTTCGAGCGTGTGAAAACTGAAAAACTCGAGTGAAGCCGAAGTGAAACAATGAAGTTCTAGAAGAGACGCTTAATAGCGCGCAATTATGAGATGCAAAGTTTAGTGTAAGATAAATGAGATACTCGCGATTGGATGGGCCTCCTATAGATACGTGGTCCGCCTTGCTGTTTAAGCGTTTAAGTGAGACATGATTGTGTTTCACGATAATTTATATTTGTATATCTACATACATATATATAAATATAAACACACATACACACATACATAAATTATAGTATAATTATAGTACCTTGTAAAAATCTACATGTCGTCTTACTGCACATTAAAATAGTAAGTTATCTTGTCTTGAAAAGTCGAGTGCTTCTACTTTCGAGATCTCAGTCTCCCAAATTCGTAATGTAAAGTGCACATAAATAGCACCCAACAGTTAAACGAATCACGATTGGTATATGTAAAATTTTTTAATAATGCCGGGATGTAAGTTTACAAAGTTTTTTCTTATTTTGTCTCACGTGTGCGTGCGACGTGTGAGGTATTTTTTTCTGATTTTTACAAAAAATTGATGCAATTTATTGAGATGAGTAGACTGAATATGTAGAAAGCATCCTCTTTTCAAAGATTTTTGTTTTGTTTGGGGGACACGCATCGAGAGTGGAAGATACCGAAACTCTTCAAGCTTTCCCACGAAACTTCAACTCCGAAATGTCGAAGGCAAGAATCTTTAGCTTCTTAAGGAATCTTAAGCTTCTAATATGCACCGTCTATATTGTAAGATCGTTACTACTTAAGGCATGTGCGAAAATGCAGATTTCAAAGTGTCAGCTTTAAGAGTGCTAGCGGATCAATAGTGGCGTTTCACGATAGCGTACGTGACGACAGGGAGCGATATTAGCGTTAGGTATATAGCCCTTAGGAGCTCTAGTTTTGTCTTCTAATTTCTAAGTGCGAGTATATGCTGTTAATGAGTATTGCATACTGCATGAGTATGTTATACGGACAGTTGTCACTCTGAGGAGGAAGACTTCGCGAGGGAGATGACATAGCAATGCAGAATAGGAACGACGACGTAGTAATTTAGCATTGTAACGCTTTATAGACCATAGTCGACGATGAGGAACGATTTTGGTCGAATTTCAAGCGTCTTAATCCGGCGGCCGCGCGCTTTTTTCTGTCCTGGTTTTTTTTTAACGTTTAATTGAACGTTTAATTAGGAAAAGAAAAAGAGGAATAATTCGCACTTTATGTTTATATTTAATTCCGTCGATCGATTTTCCGATTTAAGTAGTTAATAGCGTTTTCTTTTTTCTAAGTGAGCAAAAATGGGAATGAATGATAGATCTCGTCGCTCTGCCGAAAATATAATGGTGACATTTTAACGCGTTTCGGTAAATTCGACGGATGGTCAACATTTTCATTGCGATCATATCAATTGTGTGTTAATCCACGACTGCGTCTCACCTGCAACTCGAAATTTCAATTTAAATGTAATAATAGTGAAAGCTGAATCTTTGTTCAGAAACGCGATTTTTATAATTATCGAATAAAATATAAGAAAGTTATATTAAAGTCATATCATTCTTCATTAAAGAGATCTGCTTCTTTTTTATATTGATACGCAGCAAAATTTTATCACGCGTATTTTATTGTCAGTTGTATTACATTGCCTGCGTGTTTCTACTAACATTTTTAAATTATCTATTCCGCAAATATTGCCGGTATTAAAATCAAAATATTCAAAAATATAGCTTTTTTGAAGTGAAGACGATTTTCAATATAATCGCGCTTAAGTTATTTCTGTAAAGATTCAGCTTTTCGAATAAAGTATCATCCGATAGCACAAAGCAAACGTCAGATATAAACATTCCCTCTTTAATAGACGCAGACGGACCTTTTAGTATCATGGATTAACATCGAACAACATCGACATCGCCAAGTTTAAAAGATTTGACATCTAATGTAGATGTATCATTTCTATTAATGTAGATTAATTTGAATGGATTAACTTACTTTTTATTATTTTCCAAGTTCTAAGAATTAAAAAAAAAAAGATAAAAGTAAGTTAAATGAAAATTGTAGTTAATCTGTATTGGTAGAAACGAACATAAGTCGGATGTATCTCGTTGCTCTTTAAGTTAAAAACAAACGAGAATGAGAAAGAGCAAGAAATGCGATCCATTATATCTTACGACAAGAAGAGCGAAGAATGTAAAGTCAGTGTCGTTCCTATAAACATTAGCGAAAGATAATCGAGATTTTTGTAAAGCGAAAGAGAGACAGAAAATTGAAAATATCGAGGGTTGCCTGAATGGTACTCTCTTTTGAGAAGAGTTTAAAAAATTAAATATAATTATATAGTTGTATAATTATAAAACTAGGAAAATTATAATTAATTCGATAATTCTTTTAACTCGAGGGTCTTTTGCGTTAAGAATATCTTTTAAAAGAGAATTCCATTTAGATTGATTTTCACTCGTAACTCAAGCTCTTCGAAAATGATTTCGTCGTTGCACCGAACAGCTTCAGTTAAATTACGCTAATGTTTATAGCTACGGCCTGATTATTCAAAGAAAGCACAATATCAATGCACTAAGGAAGCCAGCGTTATCCCACCGTTATAAAGAGAACACTCATTACATATAGACTTTTTGTGTCTGGTATACAAGTGCCTGGCGCTTCGTCCGCGCGTATTTGACGTCTGCAAATAATAATGTTGAACGCATGTAACGACTTTCGAAATTCTAAAAGAGAGAACTAGAGCGAAAGCGAGAGCGAACGAGAAAAAGAGAGAGAGAGAGAGAGAGAGAGAGAGAGAGAGAGAGAGAGCGAGCGAGAAAGAGCGAAAGAGAGATCGAGAGAAAGAAAGAGAATAAGAAGAGAAATAGGTGATTGTAGATAAGTATCGAGAAGCACTGTCGATAATAATTAATTAATTAAATCTAGCCTGTCGTAAGTCGAGATGGATAGGTACTTGTTAAGGAGCGAGGGGATGCTACGGAAATAGCGAAAGTCGGCGAGTTTTTTTTCCAACTGACCGCGCCCTGAAAGTATAAACTTAAATTATATCTGTTGGAATATTCATCATGCCTCATCAATAATATTAGGTGTAAGATATATATACATACATATATATACATATATACACATATATGTATGTATATATATATGTATAAAAATAAATATATATTGTGTACGAAATATATGACATATATTTATGAATGTCGGACGAGTAAGTTTTGAATAATTATCAACCTGATAATGTGTGTGTCGTACATGATCATTGATTCATTATTCGTTTCGCGGTCTTAAGCACGCGCCATGCACATCACTTGTATAGCATCGGTATCGTTAAAATATCGATAACGATAGGCCATGTAAAGGTATTTTATGGCGACGAAGATCGGAGAGCGAGATGGAAAATCTCAGAGCACAGACAGCGCGTTGCGAGTAATTATGAGCCCTTCTATGTATCGTATTAAATGAATTATGGAATATTTATTATTGAGCAATGCGAACGAAAGGGGTAGACAATAGTCGGAAGGTGTCACTTGTTTGCTTGAATGATTGTTGATCATCTCGGACAATAATTTCGTTCTGAATCGCGTGCTGCGGACTTCCTTCGAACTTCGAGATTCTTCAAAGGGGTTTCACTCTAAAAATCCTAGAAATTCAATAATCGACCTGCCGAACGTATATAAATAAAATTTAGCATTAATATATAATAAATATAAATATAAAAGGGGAAAAAAAGTTTTATATAAAGCGTATTTTTAAAGAGACTAATTATTTTATCCTAAAAATATCGCCGAGTTGTACAGATTAGGGGCACGGAATTACATAATTCGCTAATTCGTTTACATTGCTCGATATCTGACGTTACAAAGTCAGCCGGCAGAACGAAGAACACCACTTCAACCACAAGTCAAATAAACTGTGCAGTCTTTATAAATTAATAATGTAAGCCTCCGGTGTTCTGAATCCTCGATCGTTGGTCGAGTAATGCAGGTGCCCGTGAATTGTCCAGTCTTTCGCTTTAAGAATTGAGATCAGTATAATTGCGATGGCTGCACCTGTCGAAACTGCGCGATATCAATTTCTGGACTGTCTGCCATAACATTTCAATCTGGCTATGATACAGTTTTATTTTCAAATTTAAATTTATTAGAGATTTACTTTTATGTTACTTTTATTGTCGTATTTTTGTATGGAAATTGAAATCTGTATCATAACATGAATGGAAATCGTGTTATTATCTAATTGTCAGTACAATAATATTAAAATAAATTATGCAAACTATTTAGAGCTTGAATACACGATTTTCCTTGAAGTATTTTGTCTTGTACATCTCTTAGATGATTAGATTTTTATATTATTGAAAAGAATTGTTGAACTTTGGTTTTGATTATTAATTAGATTAGATTTATAAATAATATGTTTCAGCTTTTCTCTAAATTTTCGTAAAACATATATATTTTAAAATTTTTTCTAAAATATTTGACTGTCATGCTCATGCCTCCTGCGTTTATTATGTTACGCTAATTACATCTGCATTACGAGTCAGTCGACGATCAGTTCATCTGGGAATGCAATAGGGGATCATAATCGATCACATCCGTGATCTCTAAACGCACTTCTGAGGATAGGCGAGGGCTAGCAAAGATACAACAATACACATGCCGTGATATACTAACAATGCATGAATTTACTTACTAATAATACACGACGCTATTATTCTATGAGATTAAGGTACGGGGAGGGAGCAGAGGGGGGCGTACGAGCAAAGTCCGCTCGTGTAAAAAACGGAGCATTTTGTGTATATAACATCATTAATCGAAGTTCAAAGCAAAGGGCAAACTTTTAAGACTTCGTGTAGAATTTTAAGGGAAGTTATGTTATATATAAATATATATAAATATATAAATAAGACAATATTTTGTGTAACACGGACGTTGACGGGCTTTCCGAATTGTTTCTCTGTAAAGTGGCTCTTGAACTATCAATATTTCTTGTCGATATACTCGTTCTATTAAAATTATGCTTCTCATACAACTTCGTCTATTTTTTAATTTGACTCATGTTTTCTTAAGTATATACCTATATTTATAATCTACGAAATGAAGTTTTGTAAATTTCATTTGATGCACCGAATTTATGCATCAGACATTTAATGTAGAATGCTATTTTCTTATCTTAATACATAAGAAATTTACAAAAAATGGATGCAAATGTAATAAAATTGGAAAAAAGACTCTTGATTAAAACACATCGAGGATTTTTTTATCCAATGTTCTCTACTTTACCTAATTTGTTAGTTTCAAAATAAGACCTGTATGTATGTATAAGCGTCTAAAAAATATTTTTAAGTTATTTCAAAGACGTTTTAATGTATGAGACATTTTTAATCAATTAGATCTTTGAATTATTTCCCGTAAAAGAGATTCTAATTGACGTCTGCAGAAATCGGCGGGACAGAGGCTTCATTTAGTGCCCTGAATTTCATAAAGTTCTGCTAGAATACTGGAGTATCGATAATAAAATATTGATCGTTTTATAGAGCGCTGATAAGTGACGCTTCTTGTTCCGCAAATACAATAGACGACGAGAGATTCGGGAGCGATGATCAACAAGCGAAATGCCTTCGCGTCCCGATTTCTCGCCTCATCGATCCGTATTGTCAGTTTTACGTTTACTGTAACTGAGGAGAGAGGAGAGATCGTGTTAATTGCGCTAAAGAATTCACACGATAGTACGTATCCGACAACTTGGGCACCAGGCTCGGTCAGCGAGTTAACTCTACTTAACTAAATCTTCTGTCGTTGTTATCGAATCCCGTTATGTACGTTATAATCGCGGCTGCATAATCTAAAAGATTTATTATTATTTAAGAAAAGACCGGCAAATTGTTAACCGGAGTTAATTAACAGGGAACTTTCGAGTTTACTGTTCCGCGCGTACCGTGGAGATAATTCGCAAATAAGAAGAGCGAAAAGGAGGAAGAGATCACACGCGCCTGATGCTGGAAAGGGATAACGATAAATTATGCGAGTTAAACGGTGCAAAAGTTTTTGTAAATTATTTTCAAAACGTAGAAACTCTAGAACACGCGCCCACACTCACGTTGAGTTGATTGAAAAAACGAAAGGGTGTGCCATGTGTATAAATACATATAGATAATTAATTACGATTCTTGAATGTAATCAAAAGAGCATCGTTTACAGTTGCGGAGGGGGAAGGAGGGAATTCGATTCACTGGTACACGCTGAAGAGGATACACAAAATATCGTAATCTTGTACGATAATTCGTACGGCAAGATTGGCTCAAAAGGAAAATACCTATACATTAGATTAGTATATATAACGTCGCGACATTAGTTGTAGCGATTACGAGTTTCATCGCGGTTTTCAAGAGCGTGTTACTCATATTGTACATAAATTATTTATGTCTACACATACACAACACACACACACACACACACATACACTTATGCCCGATATTGAATAATACCTCGACTGACTTTGTCCCTTTGAACATTATGTGTGTATTTAATATAATGCAGACAATTCCATGTCCGTTATGAATTATCGAATAAATCGGATGTCTCCGTACTCTGCGTGTCGCTCTAAACCCATTGTGATGAGGAAATAATGGGAGAGTTGCCGCATGAGGAAACGATTCAGAATGCAGAATACGGAGACTCGAGTGTAATATGTATCGCAGTGTACGGGTTTAATCTTACTTTTAGTCTTTTTCGGGTCTTAATTATGTATAGATTTTCTAGACTATAAAAAAAAACTTAGTCATGTAAGATTTATTATGGGTGGTATAGATTTAATGAGATCTTAAATAAACTTAAAAAAAAAATCTTATTTGACTTTATCAGTTTCTTTTTATCTGCTTGTGCGCGAAAATTGTGAAGATTATCGCTTTTCATAATGCAGTTCCAAATAATTTTTAATTATCGTATAATTGACATCGACATTTATTTATGGAAGTTTTTTTTAAATTGGCATTATTTAAGATATGTATAAGAAGATTGAGTATCGTTCTTCGCAAAAATTCGATTGGAGCTTACTGAATTTACTGGAATTTATTTTACGAGATTGAAAAAAAATCTAAAAAATTTTTAATTTTATAATTTTATTTACTCATTTTATAATCTTTTTAGTTTAAACAGTTAAGGAATTTTTATATAAAAAATAGCACATACTCATATATACTTTATGGAACAAAAGGGAAATTAAAAAGTATTAGTATTAATTCAGAAAGATATACATTTCTTGTCAGATAATTTTTTAATACTTTTTCCTTTCAAAATGTTAAAAGATGAATGTTTTTTTCATTCTACTATAGACTTTCTATTGGGACAAAATATTGTGATTTAAAATTGTAAACATATATTTTACAGTCGCAAAGAATTAATAAATTTAATAAATTGCAACTATATAAATTATTCGATCAATGAAGTTATATTATTTTTTATTTAATGATTTGAATAAAATATTCTTTTGTAATCTGACGCATGCGCGACAGATTCTTCCGTCTAGCTGCGAACGCTGGGATTGGGATACCTGGGATGAAAATAGTGCGTTTATTCACTGAACGGAGCCGTATGTGGCATTTTTGTGTTCACGTGTGTCGTACAATGTTAAGAGAAAGGTATGTGTGACAATGAGGCATACGTGACTTTTCAAAAAATTATAAAAGATTTTATGATAGTTTATCTTGATTGGTTCCTCTCATAGTTTTTACAATTTTAATATAACGTAATATGCTACGATCTAACCTCTCTGCCAGAGCATTTTGCCGAAAGAGAGAAAACTGATATAATTACATTTACAAAAAAATAATAAAGTTATTTAATTTGAATTTAGAAATCGTTTTTATTAATAAATATGGTTATACATGTATTTACGTATAACCAAATAGACATGTTGAGAGCAACTTAACTGGTCTTAATTTTAATCTTAACCGGTGGAGAATAAAAATCAAAAGAGATTACTTTGCTGATTTATTTTTGATAAACTTTGTTGGACTGTTCTAACTTAACATTTAAAAGCTACGAACCTACGAAGTTAGATCTAATTGTGCTCATGTTAACACTTTGTTACGGGTATCAGATAATATGGAGCCAGAATCAGCTTTCTCGATACATATGACAAAACATAAAAATATAGAACACTCGATGAGCGAAAAAAGTAACAAACGCAACTCCCAGACAGCTTATTATCAAAGGAAGAGAAAACAAAAAGATAGAAGAAACAATAAAACTAAACATGTAGAAAGCGCAAATCAACAGAAGCAACACAAAGGTACCACGCAAACTTTTGCGAAGAATGAAGACAACGGCAACTAAAAAATTATTTAATAACTTAAATGTAATTTCTTATCTGTTGCAGAAATAATAAAATCCAAAAGAAAATCGAATAATGACAGTGACATGATACGATCAATACATAAGATACATAACATCTCAAATGTGCATAAAAGATTGAGATTAAAGAAGAAATTGAAGAACAAAAATAAAAAGAATTCTGATAAAAGGGAAGCTATTCAGATAACAGATGGGATATCGAAGAAGAATATTAAAACAGAAAGCTATGAAAACGAATTAGATAATATAAATCATACAAGTCATTCAAGTAATGAGAGCAATGAGATAAATGAAAACTATAGTGTTGATTCTAATCCTATTGAAAACAGTCGACAAGTATTCCAGTGGCTATTGCAGCCTGTAGATACAGAAACCTTCTTTGAGTAAGTTGAAATCGATAATTACATATAATTACATTTTCTTATGTATTAATGTTGACTTTTTTTTAATTTGAAGACAAAATTGGGAAAAGACTCCGATGTATGTGAAAAGGGATTCACCTAATTATTATAAGCACCTTGTATCAACGCCTTTATTGGACCAAGTGTTGAGAAAGTATCATGTTCAATTTACGAAAAATATTGACATAACATCCTATATTGATGGAGTGAGAGAAACTCACAATCCTCAAGGTCGTGCTGTACCGAGTATGGTTTGGGACTATTATCAGAATAAATGCTCCGTCAGAATGTTAAATCCTCAAACATTTATACCCGCGATACACGCGTTGAATGGTAAAAAGTACAATGCAGTTATATTCTAGCAATTTATTATTTTTTTTTTATGTGTAATTTATTTCGCAGCTACTCTCCAGGAAATGTTCGGCTGTTTTGTTGGCGCCAATTTATATCTCACGCCACCTGATAGCCAAGGTTTCGCGCCTCATTACGACGATGTAGAAGCATTTATATTGCAAATTGAGGGACAAAAGAGGTGGAGGCTGTACAGGCCTCTTACTGAGAACGAATATTTACCAAGATACTCTTCCAAGAATTTTAATCAGTCAGAGATCGGGCAGCCTATATTAGACACAATTGTCAAAGCTGGAGATTTGTTGTACTTACCACGTGGGACCATCCACCAGGGAATGACTCTCGACGGTGTTCACAGCTTGCACGTCACATTAAGCGTGTATCAAAAGAACAGTTGGGTCGACTTGCTTGAGAAAGTACTTCCACAGGCATTGAAACAAGCTGCCAGAAACGATAGCCGTTTCCGAGAGGGGCTGCCTCTAAATTACTTAACATATGTCGGCAGTGTATATGATGAGAGTTCCCGCAAAGATAGTTTTAAGAATAGTATCAAGCAATTGATTACTCTGCTGACAGAACATATTGATGTTGATAACGCGGCTGATTTGATGACTAAGAATCACATCCACGATTTTCTACCTCCCTTTATCTTTGAAAACGAACGGAAGTGTACGGTAGCAGAAGACGGCGAAATTATGACCAAAAACGGGCTCGTTAAGAAACACTCGGAAATAACGCTTGAGACGAGAATACGATTGTTAAGATCGCATTGCATTAGGTATGTTGTAATTTCTAATTCATTTCTGAAAAGCGAGTTCAAGATGGATGATATAACTGTATTATTATATTATTAGGTTAATTAAAGAAGATACATATAGGGTGTATTATTCTACCGAAAATTCTAAAGAGTATCACGAATATGAGGCACAGTTTTTAGAAGTTGGCGAAAAATTTGTACCTGGGATTAAGCAAATAATAATATCCTATCCTGATTTTATATCTGTGAAAGAACTGCCAATAGAAACTGACGACGAGAAGGTAATAAGGCATATCTGTTTGCGATATGTTATTAAACGATTTGTATACCAAATTAATATGACTCTAAATATATTCTAGATTCTAGTAGTGAAAGATCTCTGGGAAAAGGGTTTAATCTTAACGGAAGATCCTCTCTGCTCTGAAAATTAATTTTTTTAAGAAGAGTGAATAAACTAAAAGCCAAAACTGTATATGAACTGTATATAAAATTATATATGTTCGTATAAATGTTTAAAGTATATATTATATATATGTAGTTTATTTGCTTCAAAAATAAATTTTTTATTCTACTCTTGCACGAAACGGATAATAGCAATATATTATAGTATTACATAAAAAATTGTGTACAATAGTTCTGTGACATGATATTGAATATCATTTGTGTAACATCGACAATTCATTCCTGTATATTATAATTCATATTAGCTTTTTTTGTTATATTGTTATATTTTACACTTTATAATCTTTTTTTGTATATATATATATATATATATACGATGGTTTTTAATTATATATCATAATTTTATAATATATTCAGAAGATGGATTTAGATTTTTTTGGATTTTACGGTATACAGAAAGGCTGTGCGATATATATTCTTTATTCATGTCATTATCATTTGACTGTGATTTTATATGGAATAGTTTTTTATTTCCTGTTTCAATATTTTCTGTTAATGCTATTTGAAGTTTTTTTTTCTAGAATTTGTTTTATTTTCTTCTTTTATCTCTTTGCTGCTTTTAAATTCAATTTTACACTACGAAATATTGACATATAATTAAAAGTCATGATTCAAGTCCGTGTTTATATTTAAAATCTTTACGTTCCGATTTTGAGCTTGTCGCGTGTTTCTTGTGCCATATGATCTCTTTGTCTTCCTAATACATACTCGACATATTCTAAATATCCATCGTTGTTTAAATCATCCTCTTCCAACACTTTATCTATTAGCCCTAAAATAAAATACAAGTTAAATAATTTTATCGAAGTTAGATAAAACTATTGTCCTCATTTTATATTTTAAAAAGAATCGGCGTAGTATATAAGTATGTGTGTGTGCGTATATATATTTATTTTGTTTAATGCTGAATTTCATTTAAACGTACATACCTATAATCCAATCTTCGTCCGATTGAATCGTATGTTCCTCGTCATTCTCGTGCAAAGTATGTTGAAGAGCATGAAGAATTTCTAATCCGTCTAACTTTGTATTATTGTCGACGTCGTGAATCCTGTAATTACGAAACTATGATATTAGTCATACGTGAACGGTTTAACAAACATGAGTGATCTTTGATATTTTAAACGTACTGAAAATAGTGGAACTCTATTTCTTGTTCAGTCATTTTCGAAAAGTCGAGCTGATCAGCCATGGAACCCATATCTTCTTTCAGATGTCTAAAAGCATGAGATCATGAATTATATTTACATGAATGTTAAATTGGAAATATTTCGGTGCTTAATATTGCTGTAATCGGTAAAATGTTTTATATTAATTTATATTTTATATTAAATAAAATATAAATTATATAAAAGAATTACTATAAAATAGCAAGTTTATTTAATTAGTTATTTTGGTTAATTGTCTCTCACGTTGCATCGTGAAGGAGCTCGGCATCCTGTGTCAGTTTCACGTCATTTTGCGGTGTGTAATGATGATGGGACACGCTGCTCCTTGGATGATGGGGTCCACGAAAGTGACCGGACGCTAGGCCGAGGCAGAAGCTGAATAAAAATATTGTCCCCATTTCTCTATCTGAAACAAATTGTCCATGACAGTATTTCACTCTTTGTTACCTTACAGGTAAACGTTGACGCAGTTTTAGAAAAAACCTAACGACATGATACAAATCTCGCGTCAACTATCAAACGAATTTAAGTTGAAGTAAGATATTAGTTTGAGAATTGCATTTCGCGGTGGTTTATACACGATCGGGTGTGTGTGCAATTCGGGAAGAGTGGTGACTGCCGAGGGGCGGTCTCCACTCCGCGACATTCCGAGCGGTGCCCATCGACAATGGGACCTGCTGGGACATGTTCATCGGGTGTGTCGCCGTGTGTGGAGTGCCTGCTTCTTCCGAGGGTCGAACAGCCCGTCGGCCAGCGACAGATGGGCGGTAGAGGGGGTCCACGGTAATTATTATGCGATTACCCACAAGCCCATTGATTTAGATTGGACCCCAGGGGGGCGAGCTGCGCGATCGCGGGCCCGTCCCGATTTGTTACAGGACCAAGCTCGAAAGTGCTCGACGTGGTGCGTTCAGCGAGATTTCCGCGTCCTCAAGACGGTTTAGTTCAGCCTCGATCGGGCGATATTTCTTTTGCTTCAGCGTTTATTCGAGAATAGCGAATAATAGAAGATCTTCATTCTCACGAGGAATAACATTTCTCGTTGATAAAATACTTGCCCATCACGAAGATGATGAAAGAAATGAACGTCGTTGCAATACTCGCAATCGTTCTTATTCGACGTCGGGAGAGAAAGTAAGGGCGAAAGGGGGACAAGAACCGATGTATGTAGGTGTTAAAAGACACACGAGGCCGACACGAATACGGGGTACTCAGGAATCAATTTTATACAGGCTTACGGTGATCTCGAAGCGAGAATGCATATGCTAGGGGGAGAGCGGGGGTGTCCCCCGGGGGCTTTCGATGCGCGAGCGGACCCGGGGGGGTCCCCGACGCACCCCAATTCCGCGGCACCCTCCGCGCCCGCCTCTGTGTCTCTCTCTGTCTGGGTGTCGAAATCTATAAATAATTTATATCATTTGGTCCATTCACGACGGGAGAGCCCATATGTACCTGTGTCGCC
This sequence comes from Tetramorium simillimum, assembly GCA_011636635.1. Lineage (NCBI taxonomy): Eukaryota > Metazoa > Arthropoda > Insecta > Hymenoptera > Formicidae > Tetramorium > Tetramorium simillimum. Next base: position 35,314 of record VBVQ01001196.1, read on the forward strand.
TTACAGGGGACCTGCGCTCACTCGAGACTCTCGTCCCCGATCGTCGGGATCGGCGGCGATCTCTCGTTACCCTGTAACGGGTGCACGAGTGAGCTTACAGATTTGATGCTAATCAGTCGGAATGATTGGCGCACAGGTGTTAACGGGATACATACGTAAGGCGAATTTTTCATGTTTTTTTCTCGCACATTTGTTTTAGTTGTCTGTCCTTCTGTTTACGGAAGAGAAGCTTAAAATAGGCCAAATGTTTCATTAATTTTAAATTAAAGAGAGGCATTTTCTGTCTTTTATTTATATTTTGCGGGATTTCACAATACCCATGTCGCGGAAATTTTCGAAGGAACTTTGACAGGAACAATCTAGACGAGGAAATTGCTATTTCGCTGCTGATGCAACTCAGCTTTAGACTCGGAGCGATAAAACGGCTAATATGTTATTGTAGCAGCACGCATAAATGTAACATTATCATTATACGACATGTAATTGCGTATTAATACGTATTTATTTATGTATCATTAAACATGCTTAATGCATTGCATTTTTAGATATACGGCACGATTTAAAGTACGTCAAGCGTATTGTTATTCGCGGTACGTATTTGCGTTATCCGAATGTAGACTTACGTCCGCGATAAGTTTATCAGTGTCATTGGAACGAGATCGGACATATGTCTCTCCACAATACGCAAAACTATCATCGCAAAACCCGACGTTTCTCGACAACGATCCTCCAGCTGTTGGACAACGGCTGATCATTATTATCGGCGGGTATCTCGCGAGGCTGGAGACTACCCTTCTCGCGGAGGGTAGTCGCCACCCCCCGCATAGATGGAGCGCTAGGTCGGTGGTGTTAACCTGGGCATTTCGCACCCTCGGAATCCCGTAGCGCAGGTGGCGAACGTCCCGGCATTACCTTTACCTTGTCTTCGACGTCTCGCGGCGTCGATGCGCCGATCGACCCGACCGGCGATGGATCCGACCCCGCCCCTCGAAGATCGACCGCTCGATCCACCCTCCGGCTCTCTCTCGATCCCCTTGCGCGGATTCCACGGGACCCCGCTCGCTCACTCGCGACTCGATCGCGGCGAGAAGCGCGCGCGACGCTTATCGACGTTTTTCCAGCGGAGTTTGCGTGCTGGACGAGTTGCTCCGAACGCACGGCCGCAACTCTTTGAGCGGGCTCTCTCGTTTGCTTTTCGTCCAAATCCCTGCGAAAAGTCGGCTAATCCGATCGTCTCGCTTCTTTTGCCGCGCGGAATAAGCGCGTGAATTACTCCGTCCGGCTCACGCTGGGCGTCCGCTGTCCAGGAAGGACTCGGGGTAGCTTGGAACTCTCCTGGAACCTTCCCCGTACCAGAGGAACCGGGGAATTATCAGGGAATTTTACCGAAACTCAGGGAATTTCTGTCGAAATCATCCCTTCGGCGATCTTGCCTTTATTTCGCGAGAAAAAGAACAGCCGGGGGGTTGATCGAATTAGCAGTTAAATGCCTTGTTCAGCATACATTTATTTTAAAATCTTTATAAGAGGGTTAAATTCTACTAATTAAAAATATATTCTAGATATATTTTTAATTTTTAAAATATATTTTATCTATCTAGAATATTGTTCTAATTAAAAAAATATATTTTAAATATATTTCCCATTAAAAGTTCCCATTGAATTCTGCTAATTAAAAATAATATTCTCTATAGACATATTTTTAATTTTAAAATTATACTATATCTATGTGGAATATAGTTTAAATTTTAATTTTAATAATATATTGCATCTATTTAGATGGTATTTGGAATGTAGCTTTAATTTTAAAAATATATGTTAGATATCTTATTTTTCAGATGTTAGATATATTATTCAAAGTTACCATACGATTGCACTGTGCACTTTCTATTTTTTAAAAATAAGTGAAAAGTTTTTATGATAGATAAAATGCTATTCTATAGAAATTTCCCACTTTTTTCAAATTAATTATTTGACACTTGAGTGACCCTTAATTTTCTTTTCCGCATGATTGTAAACGCGACGAAGTCCACGCAGTGACTAAATCTGTCTTAAATTTGCATGCAAAAGTGCTTTAATTTCGCCTGGAAATGTGAACGAGAATGTCTGAAAATTAGGGAACTCTCGGAGAGATTTTTTCGCGCCCCTTTCACGTGGATATAGTCAATAACTACTTACGCAGAGCTGTAATATTACATTTACACAAATTTAGACGAAATCACGGTAGTACCGGGCGGTGATATTTCTGCTATTACTTGCGGTTCGGTCCCCTTCATTCCGCACGGCGAGAACTGAAAGCTCCGCGTGCGGAAACTCGGCCTTTTGTTATGCATTATTACGCAACTGGTTCTGCACGGCACAGGTATCCGGTAAATATACATTTTTGGGATATTAAAATATCCCACCGCATATATCCACGCTTGTTTAACGGCACAAATAATGACAATATTAATATCGTCATTATTTGCCTGCTACACGAACGCACGCAACGAACGCGTTTATGCAAAAATACATTGTCGCATTGTACTGTCAGAAATCGCGGGGCAGCTTTGCTCAATTTTTGCTGTTGATCTGCCGTTTATATTCTATTAATAAATCCTGTTAGATTTTTCGAACCCGAAATCATTGAACGATAAAAATCAAGATTCAATTTTTCGAGATTGACGAGATTTGTGATAGAAACTCGAGGAAAGAAATTGGTTTTTGACCAACTTATCTGAGAATGGATGTCTATTAATGTATCTCTGGCAGTTAGATATAGTTTGCTTGCCACAAAGAAATCATCAAGCATCGGGCGTCCATCAGAGATCCGCTCTCTGTTATCGTAACTAAATCGCGAGGCGATGCGAGTTTAAGGGCGCTTCATCGCGGCTACAAATTTGAGTTGACCGAACTAGAATTTTTGAGGAGCCAGTGGAGGGTTGGAGAGAGAGAGAGAGAGAGGAGAAAAGGAGAGAAACACGGGGGAGGGTGGGAGGTAGAGGAGAAAGAGAACGTCACGCAGATGCGGCGTTTCGAAAGGGCGCGAGGGAGAAGGAACGAGGGAGAAAGAGAGAAGGCGGGAGAAGAACAGAGGGTGTGCGTGTTTGAGGATCGAAGAGGGACGGAGATAAACTGCGTGGGGATTCGAGGGGAACGCGGGGGTGGCGCAGGAACGACGGGGAAGAGGGAAAAGGACGAGGAGGCGAGAGAGAGAGAGAGAGAGACACAGGGTGAAAGACAGAGAGACGTGGATAGAGAAGAGGGAGAGAGAGAGAGGGCGAGTGGGATAGTGCACGGATGGGTCTCCGGTTGCCATGGCGACCATCGTAGCCTAAAGCTATGCTTTTATTGATTCCAAGCCGCAAACAATGTGCAGGAGTGGATGTTTCGCTCTGTTCTCTCTCTATCCGTCTGGATAGTGAGGTATTAACGCACCCCGAAATACCGATACCCATGGGCACGTGCCCCAGAAAAGCGGGGCCGTCTCGTCCACCGCCCT